>PVJC01018298.1:0-31496 GCA_004026665.1 Murina feae | reverse complement strand
CCTATAATTCTGATGTTGGTACGCTTGAAGTTGTCCCAGAGACTCCTTACACTATCTTCATACTTTTTGATTTTTTGTTTGTTTGTTTGTTTTGGCTTTTTTGGCTGGGTGGGTTTTGCTTCTTCATATTTCATGTCTTTGACTTGATTCTTGTGATCCTCTCATCTGCTGTTGGATTTCTGTATATTATTCTTTATTTCAGTCAATGTATGCTTAATTTGTAGCTGGTTCTTTTTCATATGCTTGAGGGTCTCACTAAATTTATCATCAGTCTCTAGAAACTTCTTGAAAAACCTAATAACCATGGTTTTGAACTCTATATCCAGTTGTTTGCATTCCTCCATTTCTGTCTTTTGTGACTTGTTTCTTAGTCTCTGCATTTTGGCTTTCTGTGCTAGGTGTCCTATATAGGGCCCAGTGATTCAGCCTCCCCAATCACCTGGGGTAGACACTCTTGTTGTACGCCTTTGAAAGCTGGGTGCACAGTCTTGTTGTAGTTATCACTGGGAGGTATCACGGGGGCGCGGGGGCAGAATGACCTGCAGGCCTTTCTCCTCGTTGTTTGGAGTTTGGATTTATTGGAGTTCTGTCTCAGCTGCAGACCCTTAGGTTATGCTGCAGGCAGGCAGGTGCACAGCTTGGGCGGGGTTGTAGGTGGGGTGGGGCGGGGTCTCAGAATCACCAGGGGTGGAGCGACTTACAATGGCATCCCCTCTGCTGGTGCCGCAGTTTCTACCGGGTTTGGCGCGTCTCCAAGCCCTGGGGTCTGCGCACGATTCTCAGTCCCCGAATCTCCACGTCAGTGATAGCTGCGAATAGCACTGCTAGAAAGCCACTGGTTGCCCTACAGCCCGAGTTGCATTCACTGCGACCCGGGGGTTTATAATCTTCCAAGCCGCAGACCCGATCGTCGCTGCCACCCTTTCACCCGCACCTCCGCGCGCCGCACTGCCGCCTCCATTTCGCGCGTCAGTACCCTTCAGTTTGGGTGCCGGGAGCTTCTATTCAGTCTCAAAGCACTCCTCTTGCCTTCTAGATGTAAAGCTTCCCCTCCCTTGGTTCTGGAGGATGGCCGTTTATCTGTATAGTTGTATTTCTATAATGTAGGTGTGGAGGCTGTGCATTTAGGTATATACCTCATGCCACCATCTTGGTTCTCCCCATACCCATTTACTTTTAATCTGTGTATATCTTTTGTTCTGAGGTGAGTCTCTTGTAGACAGCATATATATGGGTCTTATTTTCTTATCTATTCAGCTATCTGCCTTTTGATTGAAGCATTTAAGCCAGTTACATTAAAATGATTATTGATGGGTCTGTATTTATTGCCTTTTTAAAAAAATATGTTCCTCTCCCCTCCTTCCCCCTTTTATTTTTATTAAAGAAGACCATTTAACATTCCTTGTAATACTGGTTTGGTGGTAACAAACTCCTTTAGCTTTTTCTTTCAGGAAAGTTCTTTATTTCTCCTTCAATTTTTTTTTTTTTTTTAGATTACTTCTCACCTGAGCAGTAGAGACAGAGAGAGAGAGAAATATCAATGCGAGAAAGACATATCGATTGGTTGACTTCTGAACACACCCTGACTGGGGCCACAGATCAACTAAGATACATGCCCTTTACCAGAATCCAACTGATGACCTTCAGTCTGTGGGCTGATGCTCTAACCTCTGAACACTAGCTAGGGCTCTCCTTCAATTTTATTTATTTTTAATTTTTTTCTTTATTGATTAAGGTATTACATATGTGACCTTATCTCCCCATTGTCCCTGCCCCCAACCCCCCCACTTATGCCCTCACCTCCCTTGTGTCTGTGTCCATTGGTTAGGCTTATATGCATGCATATAAGTCCTTTGGTTGATCTCTCCCCTTTATCCCCACCCTCCCCTTCCCTCTGAGGTTTTACAGTCTGAAAGATGCTTCTCTGTCTCTGGATCTGTTTTTGTTAATCAGTTTATGTTGTTCATTATATTCCACAAATGAGTGAGATTATATTTATCTTTCTCTGACTGGCTTGTTTTGCTTAGCATAATGCTCTCCAGTTCCATCCATGCTGTTGCAAATGCTAAGAATTCCTTCTTTTTTACCTCAGCATAGTAGTCCATTGTGTAGATGTACTACAGTTTTTTAATCCACTCATCTGCTGATGAGCAGTGAGGCTGTTTCCAAATCTTAGCTATGGTGAATTATGCTGCTATGAACATAGGGGTGCATATCCCTTCTAATTGGTGCTTCTATTTTCTTGGGGTATATTCCTAGAAGTGGGATTACTGGGTCAAATGGGAGTTCCATTTTTAGTTTTTGAGGAAATTTCATACTGTTCTCCACAGTGGCTGCACTAGCCTGCATTCCCATCAGCAGTGCAAAGGGTTCCTTTTTCTCCACATCTTTGCTAGCCCTCATCATTTGTTGATTTGTTAATGATAGCCATTCTGACAGGTGTGAGATGGTACTGCACTGTTGTTTTGATTTGCATCTCTCAGATGATTAGTGACTTTGAGCATGTTTTCATATGTCTCTTGGCTTTCCTTATGTCTCTCCTTTAATTTTAAATGATAGCCTTGCTGGGTAAAGTAGACTTGGTTGTAGATCTTTGCTTCTTATCACTTTGAATATTTCATGGCAATTTATCTGGCCTGAAATGTTTCTGTTGAGAAATTAGGGGCAGTTTTATCAGAACTTCCTTGTAGGTAACTAATTATCTTTCTCTTGCTGTTTTAAGATTCTCTCTTTTCTTCCCTAGTTGGTTTTTCTCAGTGGTTAGAGTATGGGACTAAAGGATTGTGTGTTTGATTCCCAGTCAAGGGCATGTACCTTGGTTGCAGGCTCAATCATGACCCAGATTCATGAAGCATTCAGAAAGCAACCAATTGATGTATCTCTTACATCAATGTTTCTCTCTTTCTCCCACCTCTTCCTTCCTTTCTACTCTCTCTAAAAATCAATGGAAAAATATTGGCAGAAGAGAATTCTTAAAAAAAAATATTTTTAAGAAGATTATCTTTTTTTCTTTAACCTTTGCCATTTTATTTTTATTTTTTTAAATATATTTTATTACAGAGAGAAAGGGAGAGGGATAGAGAGCTAGAAACATCGATCAGCTGCCTCCTGCACACCCCCTACTGGGGATGTGCCCACAACCAAGGTACATGCCCTTGACCGGAATCAAACTTGGGACCCTTGAGTCCACAGGCCGATGCTCTATCTACTGAGCCAAACCGGTTAGGGCAACCTTTGCCATTTTAATTATGATGTGTCTTGGTGTAGGCTTCTTAGTGTAATTCATCTTGTTTGGGAGTCTCTTTTCTTTCTGGACTTGTGTTAGAAAAGTTTTTAGTTACCATATTTTTAAATGAGTTCTGAATTCCCTTGCTGCTTTCTTTTCTCCTTAAGTTACACCTATGATATGGTTATTGTTCCACTTCATATTGTCCCAAAGTTACCTTTAATGTCATTTTTTAGAAAAATTATTTATTTATTTATTTTTGTTATTGTTCTGATTGGTTGTTTTCTGCTACCTTGTCTTCCAAATTGCTGATTTGATCCTTTGCTTCATCCATTCTACTGTTTATCCCTTGTAATGTATTCTTCATTTCAGATATTTTTTGTGGTTTCTGTATCCCTTCTATACTTGCTATCTTTTTATTGAAGTTCCCACTAAGTTTTTTGAGCATCCTTATAAGCATTTTTTCTTAAAACCTCTATATCTGGTACATTGCTTGACTCCATTTCATTTAACCCTTTTTCTGGATATTTCTCCTGTTCTTTCATGTGGGGTATGTTTCTTTCTTTACCCATTTTGGCTACTTCTTTTTGTTTGTTTCTATATATGAGTTAGATATGCTATGACTCCCAGTCTTAGTAGGTTGAGCTTATGTATTGTGTGTCCTCGGGACCTAGTGGCACAGTCTTTTTGATCACCTGAGCTGGGTTCTCTAGGATTGTCCCTTATGTGGATTCTATGGGCCCTCATGCTGTAATTAAGTTTTTATATCTATTGGGTTATTTAGGCAGAGGTTGACCCTCAGGTTGGCTGACTCTGAGGATTGACCCACACCACAGTGTATGAGCTGCTGTGCTGTTGCTGACCACATGAAGTAGAATTGCCTTAGCAGGGTCTGGAGCCTGCCAAGGTCTTCCTTTGGATATGACACTTGTGATGCTATTTGGATTCTGCTCTGATGTTGTCTGAAGCTGGCCACTGGGTGTGTTGGTTCTGGGGCCTCTTGGGAGGATCTCTGGTGCAATGTTGGATGTTGCATGTGACTAGCCCTGGGAAATATGTTTAAATCAACAAAGTGATCCACAGTTTAATGGCTGCCTCTGATGGGCATGGTTATGTGCAGGAAGGACCAAGCTGTGCACTAAGGCCAAGTTTTACCAGCATGGAGCCCAGGGTCAGTCAGCAAAAGTTCCAAGGCACCCTAAGATTTGCCTCTGCTTGTCTCCACCTGTCAGTTGACTATTAGGCTCAGTCACTGAAAGAGCCTCTGGTGGTTCTCGGTTACATGAGATAGGTTCTCAGTGAGTCACCAGGTAGGGGAGTGTAGTAGTCATCAGATTGACAAAAGTTCAAACTTGGTGCCAGTGCTGGGTCTAAGGCCACTCAGCAATTGTCCCTGGGAAATACCAAATCTAGCTGCCACCCATGGGTGCTTGCATACTTTTGTGGTGGGGAAGGGTCTTGGATAGTTATCAGGATGAGGTCATCAGAGTTTATCAGGCCCAAACAGACCAAGATTCAGCCATGTGAAGGAAGGACTTTATAATGCTCAGGCACACAAGGAAAACAATGACCCTTGTCCTAGAGCCACCAACTCACTTTGTCTTAGATTCTTCCAGGAGTCTGATATCAGCAGGTTGGGGCCATCAGGAGTTGGGGGCTAGTGAATCTCCTATGAGGGAGGTGCCATTCAGGTTTGGAGAAAGATGGGGGAAGTGGACACCAACTCCACATAAGTCAGTCACTGACACCCACTGAGTCCAGACCTCTATACCCTGGTCCAGGCAGCTGACTCCTCAGCAGGATACAAGTTCTGCAGGGTGAGGCTACAGGAGTCCAGAGGGTGGAACTGTTTTTATCTTCCCAGGCTCATGCTCCTCTCAAGTAAGATAGTGTCTGTAGTTTGAAAGAAGGACTCACCACAAGAATCCCATTGGATATCCCTTCAACTCTCTCCCCAGATACAAACTCCAGTATCTCTTCAGGCGATTCTAGTCTTCTCTGAGTCCTCTCTGCCTTCCCTCCACCAGAGTCCAGGGTAAGCGGTTGCATTGACCCTTCAAGAGGGTTCCTGTCTCTCTAGCAGACTTCTATCTTTCCCTGGTGCACAGAATCCCACTGATTTTCATAGCCAGATGTTATGTGGGTGCCTCTTCACAGCTCTGGTGCTCTGGGCTTTGGAGCCTGGCTTGGAGTTGAGACCTCATGCTCTTTAAAGGGAACCCTCACAGCTGAGTTATTGCTCCAGAATCTCAACTATTGTTCGTGGGAGTGGAACCAGCCCTTTCCACATCTTCACCCTTCCTACTAATCTCAATGTGGCTTCCTCTGTAAATCCTTGGTCGTAGAGGACTTCTCTTCAGCTAGACTTCAAGTTGGTTATTCAGGTTGATTGCTCTGTATTTTAGTTGTATTTCCAGTTGGGTCCTGGGAGGAGATGAATGTAACATCACACTATTCCACCACCATCTTAGATCTCAGTAATAAGTAGTTATTGAGTATCTACTACACGCCAGGCATTATTCTATGCCCTGGGGATAAAATATTCAAGAGAGCTTAAGAAGGTCCTTGTTCTCATAGAGCTTACAGCCTTTAGATGTGGGGAAAGTCAATGAACAATGAATTATATGCACACAAGCTTATATAGTGCTTGCTATTTATCATGCTTCCAACAACCTTATGAGGTAAATACCACCGTTATCTGTATTTTATGGATGAGGAAATTGAAGTCTTGAGCTCCAGGCCTCATACAAGTAGTAAAAAGCTTGAATGCAGGTGCTGTGGTTCCAGAATCTGTTTTTGTGACCTCCACATGGAATATTAAAATCTGGTGAAGCTATAGCTGCTGAATGGCCTCTTTAAATTGAGAGACCTCAGCAGGACTCTCTCTCTCTGAGGAGATGATCTATAACCGAGGTCTGAATAATAATAAGAAGTCAACTATACAAAGACTAAAGCAAAGAGCATGTACAAAAGCTCTAAGGTACGAATAAGCTTGGCATGATACAGCACCAAAAAGACCATTGTGTGGCAGGCATAGCTCACTGGTTAAGCACTGACCTATAAATCAGAAGGTCACAGTTCCATTCCTGGGCCATACCCGAGTTGCTGGCTCTATTCTTGGTATGGGGTGTGCAGGAGGCAGCGGATCAATGATTCTCTCTCATCATTGATGTTTCTATCTCCGTCTGCTTCTCCCTTTCTCTCTGAAAAAATAAATCATTTTTTTAAAAAAAGTCCAATGTGGCTTGCAAGTCAGAGGAAAGAAGTACAAGAGGAGGAGGTTATGTGGAGGCCAAATTACATAGGACTGTGTAAGCCAATAAAAGGAGTGTGAACATTTGCTATTTTAAAAATTTTTTACCTTATTTTACATTTACTGTTGATTTTTCACACTTTTTTTCATAGTAATTACCATAAAGTCTGCACCAGTAAGAAGGAAAAAAATATGGACACATTGAAATAAGGGATTTTAAAATCACCTCCTGGATCTTTGAAAATGAATACAGAAAATTGTCCGGCTTCTGTAACTTCTACTTCTATGTCATCTTGCAGAGTTATTATCTAAATATTCAAACAGCAAAGTGGTTGGGATTTTCAGCGAAGGGCATTAGTGCTTCAACAAGAGCTGTGTCCACATTTGCTCTTTATTATGCACATTTTTCTCACAATTCTACAGCAGCCATTTTCTCACATCTGAATGTTTTCAAAATTGGTTTGCATATTACAATGAAGGTTTACATGTATATATGACAAAAATAATTGGGAGCATCTATCAGAGGTTGTAGTTGATGCATCTTTCTGGGAAAGTGCAATATGAGAATTGAGTTATTTACAATTTTAGCAGAAGCCAGAGTCAGTGAAATAGATTGCTCCAGTGTATCTCTGGTTCTTTGGAAAGGAGATAGATATTGAAGAACATGCCACCTTTTTTTCTTCATTTCATTCTAGCTCCATCTGTTTCATGAAAGTTAACTCAGTGTGAAGATGGTGTTCCCAAAGTTAAGACCTTCAACCACCACTTAACCTTGTATGTTTCACAACCATAGGCGGCCCTTTCGCATTGATTCTGTCCTTCCTCAGATGTGTTCCTCACTTTTGTCTTCTGATGGATACAAAATTAAATGGAACTTTTAGTTCAAATACCTCATTGTCTTTTTCAAAATTAAAAAATACATAACATCTGAAGTCTGATGGGAATATTTTTGTCATATAGAATATAGCAGCAGAATACTTTATTAAGTGCTTTTCTATACTTTTCTACTGTCCCTATTTTTAGGCTGTGAGCTAACCAACCCTGCTTGTCTCTCCCAGGTATCACTTATAGCAACAACTAGCATTTATAGAGCATTTTCTAAGAGTTAAGCACTATTTTAAGTACTTTGCTTGGATGCTTTGAGTATTTTCTACAACACCCCTGGATGGTATTAGCATTTATGTTTTATAGATAAACAAACTGAGTCCCAGAGGGAAGGAGTAACTTTCCCTTGGACACATAACCAGTCAATGCCAAAGCTAGGATTTTAATCTAGACAATCCTAGGTTTGTCCCCCATCAGCTATGCTCTTGCCTTAACCCCTGTACCTAGAGATACCAAGAGAAAAGATTCACTGTGTCAAGGATACTCCGCCTAACACTTACCTAGACCACCAACTATACTGTAAACTTATTGAGACAGGAATTCTGTCTTAGAATTTTCTTGCGCCCTGCCTAGTGCCTGACAAAAATCTCATGGTAATTATTAGTGGGTGACTTATCCCTGTTCAAGTGTAGGTAATTTTATCAGATTTGTCCTTAAAGTGTTAACTCACCTGCAAATAATCAGCACCAATTTTCTTTCTCATCAGTGGTGTTAGATATATATTCCCATGTTTTATTTTAATATATGGCATATCTTCAACTTCTTAGAACTTGTGTATCCATCCTGGCAGGAAACAGATGATTCACTCAAGCTGAATAATCGAGAATTTTCCAAAGAAGCTGTTTGCAAGGGTATGGGCAGGGTTTCAAGGAACACAGAGCAGTATCATGCAGTCCTCCACGGCTAGTGCCTTCCAGGGGTTGCCATCATTTCTCTGCTTGAAAAAGAAAAAGGAGTCTAGTTATTGGATGCAAGAGAGAGAGCTGAATGGAGAAGACTATGGCAAGAACTGCAGATGTTGATAGAAGAAAACCATAGCAGCCCAGCAGGGAGGATCAAGAGAATAAATACCTTGGCTTCTCCCTTTACCCACCTCCATCTCCTGCCACTTCTTCCTCCTATTGGATGAAGATAACCAGAAGCTAGGGTGCAAGAGAGCCTTTACAATAGTCCTAAAGAGTCAATTTCCTGATCACAGATAGAGTGCAGAAGAATAAAAGTGCATTCAGTAGGGGCAAGTGGACAATATTCTTCCCACCTTGTGAGAAAAGCCAAATGTGTAACCTGTACAGTCAAAATCGAATTGATGACAGTGTGGATCTCATTACTCCATACAATATTAATCCATTCAACTGGTCGTTGATGGTCTCACAGTTGCTAGACAAAGTATATAAATTCAGCCAGATTCTTCTAATCTTTAAAGTGCAACTGGAGAATCTTGGAAACATTAGCTCTTCAAAGACACTTGAGTAATATAATCCGTCATCACTCAGGGATCTAACACTCTACTTTGAAGTAAAGGCCAAGTAAGGGGGAGGTGAAGGATGGTGGGAGGTGGGTAAAGGGAGGGGGATAGGGACTCCTGAAATAATGTCACCATTATCTTTTCAATAAAAAAAAATTTATATCTGAGGAGTGTGAGATAACTATAAAATTTTACACACAAAGAACTTCCTCAGACACCATTAAGTCCTATTTTCATGGAGAATTTCCATTCTTGATCAGTGCACATGCCTGAGTTGTGGTTTCAACCTCTAGTTGGATCACATACAGAGACAACTGATCAATATAAGGATGTGTTTCTCACATCAATGGTTTTCTCTCTCTCTCTCTCTCTCTAAAATAAATTAAAAAAACAAAACAGCAACAACAAAAAGAACACATCTTCTGGTGAGGATTATTTTTAAAAGTCACCCAATAGATAGTATTAACCACTACTATCTGGTTTGTAGACTATAACAGAAGTGTTGAACATCAAAATGCATCTATTTAAATATATTTTATTGATTTTTTACAGAGAGGAAAGGAGAGGGACAGAGAGATAGAAACATCGATGAGAGAGAAACATCGATCTGCTGCCTCCTGCATACCCCCCACTGGGGATGTGCCCACAACCAAGGTACATGTCCTTGACCAGAATCGAACTTGGGTCCCCTGAGTCCACAGACCAACGCTTTATCCACTGAGCCAAACCAGTCAGGGCCAAAATGCATCTATTTAATACTTCGATAATGACGAAGCAAAAATAAATAAATGGAAAAATTGCTTAAAATAATATATATTAAAGCCATTTGTATATTAGGGCCATTTGTAAGTAATTCCCTTGTTATTTGGTAGTTTCTTTGACAGGTGAATTGCATTTCATAAGAACCTCTAGAAATAATTAGTGGATTAGCTAGAACTATAGGCGGTTTATGATGCAAGTGCTGTAGAGACATTGTATTAGCATTTCAAAACTGCTTATGATTGCTATTTTACTTCCTTCACCTATTCTGTAATAAAATCAGCATATGCTTTGCTGAGCACTGTAGAGCAGGGGTCTTTGGCACATATTCGGTGTTTATATCTTCCTTGTAAGCTGTTTAATGACACTCTGAAGGAAAAGCTGATGATAGAATCTCAGAGTGAAGGATATTATTTGAAAAGCCTCAAAAGGCAACACTGTCTTCACATGAAGGCTGAATCAGTTTCTTAGACGAATGTTCTGCTTTGAACTAGGGCTCCTGGGAGGCAGGCCATGATCTTTGCTAGGTGACCAACTCTTGTGCCCACTCTTCTCTGTCCCTCCAAATCCCCCTGGGGATTCCCATTCACTGAAACCACCTGGAAGCCAGAGGTCACAGGAGTCCGTTGATATAGCCCATATAGGTCAGTGGCTGAGGGAAGAGCAGAGAAGGGTAGACTGTAGATTGGGGATCAAAGGAAGATTTCTGGCACAATACTTGTGGTTCATTAAATTGTGTCCCTTCAAAAGACATATTCGTGTCTTAACCCTGGTACCTGTGAATTTGACCTCACTTAGAAATAAGGTATTTGTAGATGTGACCAAGTTAAGATGAAGTCATATGGTAGCGAAGTGGCCCCTAAGTTCAATGAATGGTGTCTTTATAAGAAAAAGCAAAGGGACATGTGGACACAGAGGATGCACACAGAGAAGAAGAAGGCTATGTGACAATGGAAGCAGAGATTGGTCTATGTAGCCATAAGCCATGAACAACAAGATTTGCCAGCAGCCAGCAGTTTATTAGTTGTTTCAGGAACACATAAAAGAAGCAAGCCTGAGACCTATAGGAGAGTCAAGGAAGGACTCTTCCCTAGAGCCTTCAAAGGGAGTACAGCCCTGTCGACGACTAGATTGCAGGCTTCTAGACTCCAGAGAAATACTTCCTGTTATTTTAAACAACCCAGTTAGTGGTGATTTGTTGTGGCAGCCCTAGGAAACAAACACACGTAAAGCAGTCGTGTTGTACTGCACCGTGATAGCACAGCTCTAGTTAAATGCTTCTCCATTTGATTTTGTTGTTGTTGATAAGTAATAATAGCCCCAAAGCTAGATACCTCTGATGTCATCATAAGGATGGAAGTGTTTAGAAGAGAGGGAGGGAGAGTATCTACTAGGACTAAAAAAAAAAAAAAAAAAAATGGTTTTCAGAGACTCCTGGGTTAGATAATACTATGCTCAACCAAACAAATGCTCCCCCTATGTGGCTTCCCTGTGGTACATTGACCACCAGCCTTCTCATGCTTTCCTGGGACTCATTCCTAGGACCTGTCCTCCCAACTCCCTGTGGCTGACCTGGCTTATATGTAACCTCTTTCAAGAGGTTTTACCATATGCATTAAGCAGTGGTGCCTCAAGTCTGCTCACCAGAATCTGTGCCTCTCTGAGCCCCACTAACCAAGGTTTTATATGCTGCTTTAAAATTTAAAAAGCCAGATTTATCGACCAGCCAATTAGTCCCATCTTTGCTTCCCTGTAGCACCTTGCTTAATCTGGCATCTTTAAAAAAGTAGGAATTTCTGCTTCAGGCCAGTTTGGAGAAATAGGTCTCAGGCTTGCTTCTTTTATGTGTTCCTGAAACAACTAATAAACTGGGGAAAATATAAGAAATGTTTTCAGATATTAAGCAACAAACAATGTAGAACAGAGATTCCTGAGAGACAGGAAGTGAATGAGATGAGCCCTATTATTGCTCCAGTTTATATCGTGGAGTGACTTTCCAGACTCCAGGATAAGGAACAGAAACCCAGGTAAAGCCCAGAGACATCTTGAATTGAGAAGATAAGAGTTGGGGGTTCAATGCAGCCAAGGGGGTCATGGGTATAGGACAGAGTATTGAAGAGGCAAGAACTGCTGAGAGAGAGAGAACTGGAGATCTGAAAAAGCTCTTCCCCAAGTCTTCTCAAGTCTTCTGCTGAGTGCATTCAGCACATATGTGTGAAGAAAGTTCCTAAGGTTGGAGAATAAACCACTCAAAAAGAGCATGCAAAAGTTTCATCAGAGCTTACATTAAGGATTGGAATAGTTTGTGTTTCCACCAGGCAGAGTGGGAATATCTCATAATACAATGGGGCATTAGAATGTTCAGATAGGCATTGCTTCAGTAGTGGGGACATCAGCCCTAGATTAAAGTCTGCTTTGATCTCACTAACTAATCTTAAATTCAAGCCTGGAAAGAATCAAACTGTTTCCAAAACTATGTCCCAAAACAAAGCTTCTACATATATATGCATGTATATGGGTGTAAATATATAGTACTCAACCTGGTAAAATTCACAAAATGTAAAAAACTCCACAAAATAATTATTAAAATGCAAAAATTATTATAATGCTTTATACCTGAAATTTATATAGTGGTGTAGACCAATTTTACATCAATAAAAAAGGGAAAATCCAATTAAAAAGTTGGGAAAGATTTGAACACATACTTTATCAAAGATGCACAAATGTCCAATAAACACATATAAAAGTGATCAACATCCTTGGTCATCATGGGAATACTAAACAATTCTACAATAAGATATCACTTTACACCAACTTGAATGGATAAACTTAAAAAGATGTGACACCAGCTCTTGGAGAGATTGGACTTGTCATGCATTACTGATAGTGACATAAATTGGAGAAGAGTTGGGAAGTTTCTTATAAAGTTCAGCATACATCTACTGTATAACCCAAAGTTTACTTTAAGTACTTAACCAAGAAAAATGAAATATATGTTCACAGAAAACATTTTTACAAGAATCTTCATAACAGCTTCATTTATAATACCTCCAAATAATCTAACTTTCATCAATAGGAGAATGCATAGATAAAGTATGATATGTTCATACAATGGAACATAACTCAGCAATAAAAAAATAAAATATTAATACCTGCAACCACTTGTATGAATTTTAAAATCATTAAGCAAAAGAAGATAGAATAAACAGACTCATTAGTACATTAAGTCATTAATATGAGGTTCAAAAAGAGACAGACTAACTTGTGGTGTGGAAATTAGAATAATGGCTGCCTAGGGAGTGAGGTGAGATGTGACTGCAAAGGGACATATGGGAACTTTCTCTCTTCTCCTTCTGGGATCCCCATGATGCGAAGGTTGGTACACTTGAACTTGTCCCAGAGACTCTTTATACTATCCTCATTTTGTAAATTCTTTTTTCTTTTTTCTGTCCTGATTGGGTGTTTTCTGTTTCCTTATCTTACAAATTGCTGTTTTGATCATCTGCTTCATCTACTCCACTGTTGATACACTGTAATGTATTCTTCATTTCAGTTTGTGTATTCTTCATTTCTGACAACTCCTTTTTTTATGTTTTCTATCTCCTTTTTTTATAATTCTTATGTTTTTTTGTTGAAGTTTATCTACTTTTCCCTTAAGTTCATGAGCATCCTTACAATAAGTATTTTGAACTCTGCATCTTGTAGATTGCTTTTCTCCATTTTATTTAATTCTTTTATTGGTGTTTTGTTCTGTTCTTTCATCTAGGACATGTTTCTTTGCTTCCTCTTTTTTGCTATGTTACTATTTATATGTAGTAGATTGAGCTGCTATATCTCCCGGTCTTGGTAGAGTGGCCTTGTATAGTAGGTGTCCTGTAGGGCCCAGTGGCACAGCTTCTCTGGTCACTTGAGCTGGGGGCTCCAGGCACAACCCCCCATGTGGACTGTGTGTACCCTCCTGTTCTAGTTGAACTCTGATTTATCTTGGTAGGTAAATAGGAGGAATTTACCCTCAGGCAGATTGGCTGCAAAGATTGGCATTGACTTCAAGGGAGGGTCTTCTTTGTAGGGCCCACTGAATAGAGCAAGACTCACTTCAGTGGAGCTATGGTGCCTGATGGGTCCACCCCTTGAGGGTATTGATGGTGGACCTAGTAGGTTAATGCTTCCTCACAGTCTGAAATTGTCCACTGTGTGTGGTGGCTCTGGAGCCTCCCAAGAGGTACAGGACAATGTCACCTGCCACTTGTGTTCTGTCCGGGGCCAGCTTGAATAAGCTACAAAGTAATATGTGGATGGCTGCTACTTGTTCTAGACTAGGAGGTTCCTGGGAGAGATCAAGCTGCGAACCCTAGCAAGCTGTTGCTGTGTGAGGCCTCATGCACTTAGCAAAATGTATGGGGCATATCAAGGCCCAGATTCTGCTTGAATGAGAGATTTTAGAAAGTCTGAAGCATGAGCCAAGACAGGCTGTTTGTTGGAAAAGTCACTGGAAACAGATAGGATAGGCCTGCAAGTTGGGTGAGGCAGGGTCTCAGGGCACTACCAGTGTTACCCAGGTTGGGGGAGACTCAAATATGGTGCCCACTGCCAGCTCACGCTGGGGGAGGGCTCACGCAAGGAACAGTGGCCTCTGTTAGCACTTCTGTATGGGAGAAAGTTGGCCCTCTAGCCTTTGTTCTGAAGCCAGACTATTCATTTCCTTCCTGTATGTTCCTGGTGCCTTTCCACCTGCTCTCTAGATGCTGGAGCTCAGAGAAAGTGAGTATGAATAAAACTGTTCATGGACCCTTTAAGAGGAACACCTGGGACTCCAGAAGCCCTCCATATCATTCATCCACAATACCAGCTGGTTTTCACAGCAAGAAGTTATGAGGACTTTGCTTCCTAGCACTGGAACCCTGGGTAGGGGGCATTGTGTAGGGCTGGGGTCCATTGCACATGTGCGTGTGGGACCAGCCTGTTTGGAGTCTCCTCTCCTCCTATCAGTCTCCACATGGCTTCTTCAGTATGTCCTTAGTTATGAGATGTCTGTCTGATGAAATGTTGTAAGTCTGATCATGTTTTAGTTGATTCATATATATATTTACACTTCCAGTGGTTTTGTTACTTCTCAGAGTTATGTTATTTAATTTGTAGAAATACATAAGATTGGATGACATGTATCTATAGTGAGAATTTGTTTCTCTGACAGTGATTAATTATATTTGTATAGAATAAACATCACAGATGCCTTAAATCCAGATACCCCAAATAAATTGCAGCTATAGATTTCATTTACCAGAAAAGTTGACATCAACATTTCTTTTTTACCTTTTTAAGATTTAATCTTTATATTGCTCAAGAAAATACTGTCATTTTAAAAAAGTAATTCTACTAATCATGATAGTACAAGTACTCTGAATTAAATTTTTTATTTTAAACAGAAAGTGTTCAATTTTGTACATATAAAGTAATTGAGAAATATAAAAATAAGAACATTATGACTTCATAATTAAAATGATCTAGTATTCTGAACCATTAATGGTTGAATTATGAAGTGAATAGTGTGGGAGAGCATGGAAATCTTGAAGTAGAATTATAAGAGCTAACATTTACCCAACACCTCCTATGTTTAAGGCACTCTTCTAAGACTTTTCCATAGTTTAATTCATTGGCACTCTCTTCAGTTTCTATTAGTAGAAAAACAACAAAGAAACCCATGAGGGGTTCATGATTTAATTATTTCAATCATATATATATATATATTAATAAATCAAATGAGAAGCATTAAGGAAATTGTAATCTTCTAGGGTCAGTATGGCAGAGCAGAAATTTGAACCAAGACCCTGCTCCCTCTAACTCTCCAACCCTGAATGACCCTGTACCAACTGTATTGACTATCAAGCAAATAGTAATTATGTAGTAGTTGTAACTGAGGCAATGATCCAGCCACTGTCTATAAAGTTTGGGACTTTTTTTTTATAAGATTACCAGAATTTTTTGGCAGTCAACACATTGAAGTACTATGCAAATTCTATAAATGCGTTAAGTGTAGATAGCAGGTATGATACTGTTCAAATGCTGAATATTGGATTATTTTAACATTTTTTCTTGTATGTCTTCAAAGTATTAGCTTTATATATCATTATTTCTGATCCACTGAGTTTTAGACAAGTAAATGACAAGACTCAATCGCAGAGAGAATGGGGAGAAAGAATAGTTTATTGAGCATGTAATTGGGCCAGTCCCCTGTGTTAGGGCTTTTACTGGCATTATCTCAAATAATACACAAAATAATTCTCTCTCTCTCTCTCTCTCTCTCTCTCTCTCTCTCTCTCTCTCTCTTTCCCTCTCTCTCTCTCTCTCTCTCTCATTGACCCAAGTCACAGCGAGGCTGGCTGGAATCAGGTTTCTGGGGTTTATTTATCTTCTATAATTAAAACTTTGTTACCTTGAGCAGAGGCCTAGGCAGGCAATGGAAGCCTCCTGTTTGCTTTAACTCTGTGGCTTCTATAATTGAAACATTGTTGCTTGAGCAGAGGCCCACCAGCCTAGTCAGGTAGTTGCAATGAAAGCCTCCTATTTACTCTAGCTCCGTGGCTGCTGGCCTCCATCTTGGCCGGGTTCATTTGCATACAGCTGCTGTGATTGGCTGGGAGGCGTGGCTTGGATGGTGAGTGTGACTTAGGTGTCTCAGAGCGATAGTCAATTTGCATATCACTCTTTTATTAGATTAGATTAGATAGATTTATTTATTTTTAATTTATTTCAGAGAGAAAGAGCAAGAGAGATAGAAACATCAATGATGACAGAGAATCACTAACCAGCTGCCTCCTGCATGCCCCCTACTGGGAATTAAGCCTGCTTCTGGGCCCTAACCAGAAATTGAACCATGACCTCCTGATTCATAGATTGAGGCTCAACCACTGAACCACGCCAGCCAGGCCTCAAAGCTATTCTATTATTCATTCATTTATTAATTCAGTAATTGGGGATAGTGACAGAAATTAATTTCAGTATGAAATATTGTAGATGAAAATGGAGAGGATTAGAGGCCCAGTGGGGCTGAGGTTGGGCTCAAGGACTTGGAAAAAGAAAGAGATGGAGGTGGCTTTTGGTTGGGGATAGGGATGGGATGTGGTTGGAGACAGTGTATCACCATCTGACCTACTATATATTTTACTCATTGATGATTGTCTTTTTTTCTCCTATAAGAATATGATACAAGAGGGTCCAGATTTTTTTTTTCTTTACTGTTATATTTCCAGGGTCTAAAATGAGGCCTAATATGTAGTAGGCATAAATACTTATTAAATGAATGATTTCATAAATATTCATTTTGCTATACCAGTCACTTTCTTAGTGCTGGGATGTCCATGGTAAAAGACGCTGCTCTTGCTCTTAATAAGCTTGCAATTGAGAGATGAACACATAAACAGGATGTTACTATTAATGTGAAAGTTCCTACCTACTGTGGAGGCAGGAATTCAAGAAGCACTTGTGTGATCCCTGGAACCTGATCCTGTCCTGGGGAAGCAGAATGGCCTTCTTAGAAGAGGCAAGAGCATCTAGACTGAGGCAGAAGGCAATAGGAATCACCAGAAAAGTTGGGGGAAAGGATATTTCAGGCAAAATAAACAAGGCAATGGCTGACAGCTAAGAGGAGGCATGGCAGTTTGCTCAAATGTCTAAAGTTGCTCTTAATGTCCTTGTTTGAGTTTTGAGAAAATTGAAGGTAAGAAAAGTAAAATAATTGGCTTAATTCACTTGCTATGAATTAAGATTCCAACTCAGTTTTGTCTGCATTCAAATGCCACAGCTTTACTAATGTGCCCCAGGCATATGACCTCACAGATCAGTGTCTCTCATGTATTAAATGCCCTCCTGTTTATGTGGCCAAAACTTTCCAAGTGGAAAACATTAGTTTCATTTCTTACTATTTACTTAGTAACGTATTCCTCAGAGAAACCTAAAGCTAACTTTTCTGGACTTTCCCATGTAGACAGGGACCAAGCTAAACATTTAAGACACCAGAGTGTCATTTTGTGGATTGTATGTACATTTAATCAATACAGCTTAGAGTTGGAAGGATTCATGCACCATCCCCCAAAAAAAAATAAAAAGCTGATTTTCTCCTAGGAAATATCTTGCACACTAAGGTTATCATCCTTGTGCCAAGAGAATAATTGCTCAACGATTGTACCAATTTCTGTAATAAGCAGAGACTGACTGATGGAAGATTGGGCTTGTGTCCAGCCAATGCCATATGCATCTGCAGCACTTATCCTACATTACCTGTTAGCTAGTTTCCCCTTCTTCTGGAGACTTCATTTGTCCTTGCTCATAGAACCACACATTTTTTTTTTTGAGTTGGAAATGTTTTTGTCCTCTTATTTTACATTCCTGCTATAATTATCACCACCCATGTGCTCTAGACAATTTTGTTTCCCCTTCATCTTTGTGTGCACAGCAGATGTCTCACAAAGGTAGGAACATAGTGAACTTCAAGTCTATAAAAAGGCCAGCTCTATTGTGATCTGTTTTTGAAACCATGGGGGCCTCTAACAGTGTCCACAGCTGAGAGAAATTGCCTCTGACTGAATGCTACAAACAGGGCAGTTCTAAATACCTTAGAGTCACCTGGTGACTCGAGTTCTTCTGTCATGGCAGTATTAACAAGGCTCTTTGGCGCTCTTCTAGTCCATTTTCTCCCATGTAAGAACAAGGTACTAGGATTTGGAAAATGTGAGTCTCAGCTTTAGATTTTCCATTTACAATTCCTTCATTTTCTGCCTCAGTTTCCTAGCCTGTTGCATTTCAGCTCTCTTACTATGACTAGCCATCACTTCAAGCAGAGAACTTGGTTCACTGGCATAGAAACATTGCTGAGTATTAGTAGCACCTCCAAATCATGTGACTGCCTTTATTCACAAACGTAAAGAAAGGCAACAACACAAATTTCAGGGATTTCAAACAAGTGGTTCTACTTTCTGAGAGAAGACAATTCAAACATTCTATAACTCTTTTCAATAGCATCTTAAATATTAAAAGGCTAACTTTAGGGTTGGGTTCTCAGCAAACATTGTTAAGGATTTGGGTTCTGTCTAATAAAACAACAGAGTGTTTAGTTAGAATGGTACTTGGTTATGCTACAGGAACAAATTAATCTTAAAAAAATCAGTGGTTTAATTTATTGTAAATGTATTTATTTATATTTTATGTAAAACCTGATGCAGGTCAATAATGATTCTCCTTTATCCAGTGTCTCAGGAATTGACGCTCCTTCCAACTTGAGACATTGCTGTCTAAACATGTGACTTCCCAATTTGCCAAGGCAAGGGGAAAATGCTAATGAAATTGACGCATTAGCATTAGAACACTTTGGCATCCAAGTGTCACCATCATTTCCATCCATGCTTCCTTGGCTAGAGGAGTCTTATGGCTTTGCCTAACAACAAGGGTCTAGCAAGTATAGTGTTCTCATGTTGCCAGGAAGTAGGATAGAACAATTCAGAGAAGTATTAGGTGTCTCTACCTACCCAGCTCCACCTCCTTCTTAGCCAAGCTTGGGCAAATTAGGTTTCCTTATGTATAACTTAACTGAAATAATAATAGTTTCTACCTCACGTGGCTATTGTGCAGATCAAACATGATAATATACATAAAACATTTAATATACCTGGCACATAATAAATGTTAGGTATTATTGTTGTTATTGATTAACTGAATTGCCTAATAGTCAATTGCATTAGAAGTGATGAAAGCACTTCACAGCTGACTTGTGAATTATTTAATGGAGAGCCTTTAGTACAAGAATCAGTTAATTTCCAGATTTCCAGTAGGCTCTGAATTTTCTTTAAACAACTATTATAACATTACGAGTGTTACAATTTCTAGATGACATTCTTCTCTTGCTATGAAACCAGAACTCTCCTGATTTAGGTCAATTTTATCCAAAGTCCAGATGAAAATGCATTTGTGTGATGTCAGTTCTTTGAAGTGTTTTTCATTTTCTACATCCACTGAGCAAGATAATATTGTGATTTTTTTTTTCAGGGGGCTATTTTGTTTTGTATTTAAAATCATCTGGAGCTTTCTTCCTCTAATAAGTCAGTTGCAGGAAAGAGTTAAGCAGATATACCAAGCAGGCAGGAAAATTCTTATAAGTAAGTCTTGGCCACTGGCTCAAGAGTCTCAATGAAAAGGGAGGGAAAATGAACATGTACCAATTACCTGCTTTGTGCTTCGAATTTGACATGTCATTTCATTTAATCATCACAGCAAATTTATGAGATAGTATTATTTTAGTTTACAGATGAGAAACTGAGGGTCGAGTAACAGGCCCAAGGTCTCAAAGCCGGTAAATTGTAGGGTCTAGATTTGAACTATTCCTTGAGGTAGGAGAGAAAAATGATAGAAAGAATATACACTTTGCAATGAGAAAGAGCTGAGTTTGAATCCTGGCTTTGCCACTTCTAACATTGTACCTTGATTAAGTTACTTAATTTAGTTTATCCATCTATATAATAAAGATAATAATAATGACAACAATAGCAACTAAACTTACATAGCCTTATTGGTGGGGATTTTATGTAAGACTTACTGTGCCAGGTTCTTTTGATGACCATTATGTATATTAACCCGTTTAATCTACACAACTACCTGATTAAAGTGGATAACATTATTATCCCTATTTTACAGAAGACAAAACTGAAACACTAAGTGATTGAGCAATTTGCCCAAAGTCACACAGCTAGTGAGCTATAGAGCATGAGTTCAAACCCAAGCACTCAAGGTAATACTATTTAATAAAAGGGTAATATGCAAATAAACTGAACAGCAGAATGACCAGTCACTATGATGCACACTGACCACCAGAAGGCAGATGCTCAATGTAGGAGCTGCCCCCAGCCCGCAGGCCCTGATCGCCTGATTGGGGCCTGCTGGCCAACCTCTTGATCCTCCCCTTCTCCCCATCTCCCCCGTCCCTGTTTGGCAAACAGGGAACCGGGAGTGGGTGGCAGTGCAGGGGCAGGGCTGGCTGCCAGCAGCCGGGGAAGATGGCCCTGATCTTAGGCCAGGCCTGAGGACCATACCTACACATGAATTTCGTGCTCCAGGCCTCTAGTAATGTCATAAAGTGCCCATGGTAGGACCTCAACAAATACATGTCATTGGTCATTGTCACCATCACCTTTTCACTTCACATTACTGACAGGATATTTCCAAGGGATGTCTTCTCTCAGAGAAGGGGCAGTCTGGCCTGGGGACCACTGACCACTGGCCTAATATGACTGCTGGCCTACTATTCCCTTTAGCCATCAAAAGGCTCCTCATCTGCCCTAACCAGTTTGGCTCAGTGGATGAAGCGTTGGCCTGCGGACTCAAGGGTTCCAGGTTCAATTCCGGTCAAGGGCATGTACCTTGGTTGCGGGCACATCCCCTGTGGGGAGTGTGCAGGAGGCAGCTGATCGATGTTTCTCTCTCATCAATGTTTCTGACTCTCTGTCCCTCTGTCTTCTGCTCTGTAAAAAATCAATAATATATATATATATATATATATATATATATATATATATATATTTTTTTTTTTTAAATGGCTCCTCATCCACCCTTTATATTGTCTTAGATTCCTTCCTTCCATTGAGCAGGCATTTGCTATTTCTCTAATCTTTAAGGAAATAGCATTTTGGGATGGATTGTCTAGTGTCCATTTGTCTGTAATGGGAAAGTTGTTTACCCCATGGAAAGCTGTGGATGATAAAATGAAGATTAAGGAGTCAAATCATCACCCACCCAATGACAAGTTAACTAGATAATACAATTGCTTAGGGATGTTATCATATATTTGGTTTTTGCTAATGGAGAGCTTAACTATAATACTCTTAAATTGACTAGCCATTATTCTGTTGTTAGTCCAAATTGTTAAGAATGGTTCCTCATTTCCTTTCAGTTCTCTTATCACAGAAATCTTAAGGGATGCAGAGAAGTTCTATTTTCAGATGAGCAGTTAAATGGATAGGAACAATAAGAGAAGATGTGAAAAGCCTAAAGCCTTAGATTAGATCTGGCATCAGTGAATTTGGAGGAACAGCTGAAAGAGGGAAGTACTTGCTAGCTGAAGCAGAAAGATGATTAACTGTATTGACTACAGAGAGCAATCAGTCATATGAAAATATTTTCCAAAGCTCCAGGCAAAAGGACAGTCTCAGTGAAACAAATAACTCATAGAGTCATTTTGTGAGGTGAATCCACAAGGGACCTACAACTTATGAACTCTCTAAATTGCTCTGTTTTAATCTTCTAACACCAATTATAAAAATGTATGAGTCTGGGTTGAGCGTGGTCTTATATGATAACTTTTGTGCTTATATCTTTTGATTCTTATCCCAAATTTAAGACCTAAAATTATGCTGTACACGTACACACACACACACACACACACACACACATTTATTTTAGCTTTATTGTATAGTAGGGGCCCAGTGCATGAATTCATGCATCTTGAAAGGAACTGTGGGCTGCAAGGCTGTGGTGGGCACAGGGGTGGGTCTTGGCCCATCCTCCATGCCTCCACCCAGCCCCGCCTGCCACGGCCCTGGGTCCCCTATGTGCCAGCAGCCCCACTCCCACTGCCACCACTCCCACATGCTGATGGTGTTGGCCTCACTTGCACCCGCTGACAGCACTGAGCGATTGGGGCCAGCAGTGAATGTGAGCACCGGGCAGTACCACGGTGCATGGGAGCAAAGAATTTTCAGTAACCACCAGAGGTTTGCCCCAATGACAGTGACTGGTGCCCTGTCTTGGTCTGGTGCCCCAGTTCACCTGCTCCACCATCCTGCTGTGGCCGATGCCCGCCATGTTCTGTGTGCACCCCCTGGTGGTCAGTGCACGTCATAGTGACCGGCTGTACAGTTATTCGGTTGTTCGGTTTTTCTGTTGTTCAGTCTATTTGCATATTAGGGTTTTATATATATAGATCATATGAACTGCTGAGTATCCTTGGTAAGTTATGAGTACATTACAATAGGTCAATCCAATACACATCATGGAGACATAGTATATATGAAGCAGTATGTATGCATTAGAAGAGATGTGTGCAGCAGAGACCTCGATGCGCCTACTAACCCCATCTAATCAGTTACCAAATCCTGTGGACTTCTCTAAGGACTGCCACTCCACTGCCTGCCAGTTGCCACCACTATCTCAGGCCTGTGTCATAACCCTAGCTTCTCACAGGCCTGCCCAGTCCTCTTCCTTCCCTTTAAACAGCAATCTGTCCTTTAAACTGTTAAGCTCATAATGTCACTCACCCCACCCCCCAAGAACTCTTCCTGGTACCCAGCTGTCCTCAGCATAATGCCCAAATTAACCTCAGACCTTCCAGAGCCCTGTGTGCTGCCCTCATGGACCAGCCAGCATCCCCACATTCCCTTTCTAGCTGCACCATTCTCCAGTCTCACCCCTCTGTCATTTTCTCAGAGGAGCCATGCTCTCTCCTTCCCCATAGCCTTTACATGTCTGCTTATGCCTGTGCAGCTCTCCCAGCTTCACCAAACTAGCTCCTGCACTCTTTATGAATACTCTGTACTTTTTACATGTCTCTATCATTGAAGTTTATTGATATACTTAGTGGTATAATTAAGTTGCAAGTCCTACAAACACAAACTCAAAAACCTCCCTGAGGAAGGGGTTGATTGCTATATCCCCAGTGTCCAGCACAGTGCCCCACACAGGAGATGCCAAGTACTCGTTGAATGAATGCATGAAATAACTTACTATGCTTGGAGAGAAAAAGGATGTTTGCAACTAACCTAACATAAAAAAGAAGGGAGGAAATAGTATGGGGTACAGATAATAAGGCCATTCATTCTCTGTAGTGAGACTGAGGAAATCTCCAAAAATTTAAAATGGATTTTTAAGGATAAGCAGAATTAAGATATGCAAAGATAAGCACATGGCCAAACGCAGGGGGCACTGTTGAGGAATGGTGACAAGTCTAATAGAGCAAACCTGAGGGACTATGGTGACTATATACAGGCAGGTGGCTGGAAGGGAAGATGGCCTTGAATATCACACCAAGTTGGGGCATGCATATTGTCACACCAATAGCATAATCCCAGATGATTTTAGCAATAATGATTTATCAGTAGGAGAGAGCAATCTAGGTGGGGAGAAAAATGAAAGCCTGAGGAACTGGGCTAATGGTGAAGGGAATAAAAGCAAGGAACAGATTCAAGAGATAGTGCAAAAATCAAGGGTTTTTTCCCCATATGAAAATCAAATATAAGTGTAATATAAAAGCTTGTTCAGAACAACTGCACCAGGCCTCTATCCTATATAATAAAAGGGTAATACGCAAATTGACCCTAACAACAGAACCACTGGGAATGACTGGTCACTATGATACACACTGACCACCAGGGGGCAGACGCTCAATGCAGGAGCTGCTCCTGGTGGTCAGTGCACTCCCACAGGGGGAGCTCTGCTCAGCAACAAGCCAGGCTGATGGCTGCCAGTACAGTGGTGGTGGTGGTGGTGGAAGCCTCTCCTGCCTCCTCAGCACCACTAAGGATGTCTGACTGCAGCTTAGACCTGCTCCCTGCTGGCAAGTGGACATCCCCCGAGGGCTCCCAGGCTGCCAGAGGGATGTCTGATTGCCAGCTTAGGCCTGATGCTCCAGGAAACGGGCCTAGGCCAGGAGGTGGACATCCCCCAAGGAGTCCCAGACTGCGAGAGGGCACAGGCCGAGCTGAGAGACACCCCACTCCTGCCCTGAGTGCACAAATTTTTGTGCACCGGGCCTTTAGTTTTAATATAAAAAGGAACAAACTTTCTGGGGTCTGAAGGGATTGGTACTTGAAGATACTCCCGTCAGCAGGGGGTCATGTTGAGCATTCTGCAGACAGAATTGTTTCAAATCTGCAGCTGCCTGTGAAACCTTCACGCTGTTGAGCCTGGACTCCAGCGGAGCTGTTGAACCACTTTCTTCATAGCAGTGACACTGGAGGAACCAGACATGGTGCACACCAGTGCAGGGGAGATTTGTCCATAGTGGTCGGCCGGTGGTCGTGGGTTCATGGGACCTGACATCGGGGCAGCGACACAAGGGGAAATCTTTATTCTTATAGTTCAAAATAATCCATTAAAAAAAAAAATCACAGGTGGATATGAGCTAACTGCTTGATAGTTTATCTGATATTTTCCATAATTGTTCTTGCATTAGTTATTTTATAATATCAAATAGTATTTGACAACTGTATCTTTGAGCAACTATATCTAAAGGCATATAATTTAAAGCATATTATATTTAAAAGAGAGATCTTGGTGTTCTTAGAAAAATCAAAGGCACTAAAATATAAACATAATTCATTAAGAATGTTCAAATTATATTTTGATGGATTTTAAAAACGGTAAGATTTTTAAAAATCCTCTAGGGAATATTAGAATTTGCATTGGAAGCCATTCTGTGGAATTGCACGAAACACTTAAAGGTAAGAATTTTCACGTGCTGCTAAAGACTTTTGTAGAGCCCCCATAAAAGTGCAATTTGTATAAAATATCATATTAATGCATTTTAGTTGATCTTTGTGCCTTTGCTCCACCTTTAACCTAACAATTATTCCATTGTTTACTTTCTTTGTTATTTTCATTTGACTTTTTGAGGACCATGTTATCTAAAAATTCTATTTGAAATGGCACTGAGAAACATTTCTGCGACACTATCAGCCAATAGTGTCATGGGCTGACAGCAGGTTGAAACAGAGACTTTCAAACATTCTACGTAGGAAGATTATAGAGCAACACATTTTATGACAGCTTCTATAATTAAAACAAATTATTTGACAAGTGTTGCATTCATAGTTGTCACTGGTTCTCTGTGTGTACTGCAGGTTTGATGATAAAAGCACACTTTCTCCTGTGTTATTTCATCTATAAACTATCTCAAAAATTACTCCTATGATTCTTATTTTTTAATATGACAATAAATTGACAGCAGCTGAGCTAAGATGGTGTTGAGTTTGCTCAGGCTGCTATAACAAAGTATCACTGACTGGATAGCTTAACGGTACACAACAGAAATTCATTGTCTCATAGATCTAGAGGCTAGAAGTATGAAATCACCGTGTTGCAAGATTGGATGCTTCTGAGGGCTGGGACTGAAGGGTCTGTTCCAGGCCTTTCTCTTTGGCTTATAGATGGCCATCTTCTCCCTGTGTCTCTCTGCATTGCTTAGATCTGTTTGTGTCCAAATTTTCCCTTCTTGAAAGGACACCAGTCATACTGGATTAGAGCCTACCCTGATGACCTCATTTTAACTTGATCACCTCAGAGAACACCTTATGTCCATTATAACAGGGCCCCATCTAAGGAAAAGACTGTGCATGACTCCTCTGGGAAAGTGTGACCTTAGATCCTGACAGCTGCACTGATGTATGTCTCATACCCACCTGGGTATGGTCTCATCAGCACGTGCCTTTCAGGCTTCCGGCTCCTACGTCAGTCAGTGGCAGCAGAGTAGAGGTTAGTTTAGTAATTGTATATAAAGCACTTTGTGTTTTGGGTGATTCCCTGTTTCCACCTTAGGGTCTGATTCTATAGCTGCGTGTGGAAGTATCTAAGAATCCACTGAGGAATAAGTAGCTGGGATTCCACTACACACACGAGCATCATCACATCAGAAATTCACAGCATTGCCATCTAAAGGTGCATATGAGGTCTTTGGAAGCACGGGAAGTGGAGGAGAGCAAAGGTGCCTGCAGTAAATGAGCTGTAAAATACACAACAGGTAAACATTTTCAGCATGGTGTAGGGGGCAATGCAGCTTTCTCAAGTGATCAGAGTTTCATAGGGTGTGGTGTCTAGCATGAGGCTAAGGATACATGGGAAGAAAACATCCTGCTTTATGCCCAAATGGTCCCTGCATAATTTTCCATCCTGTTACCTTAATATTCTTAAAAGATGCTCATTCAATTTCAGAAATGGAGGGTAACTGTGTTCCTGTAATTGACACTGATTGGGTGGCTTGTTCTTGACATGCCATGATTCTTTCTGGTTGTTTTAACCGCATTGCTCCTGGGACATTGATCGTCCATGATAGTGTTGGGGAGGCCATGGGGGCAGAACTGGCTTCCTGGGAGTATGGTCTGAGCAGTCTCAGAGAGCCCTGTGCTTAGGAAGACCTGCTCCTAGTTTCATACTGTGCAATTTCCATTGGAGATTCTTGATTTTTGAACAGGGCTTCACGTTTTCGTTTTGCACTGGGACCTGCATATTATGTTGCTGATGCTGACTCAGGGGTAACAAGGCTCCATGATCACCATCTCTGGGGAGGTCTAAAGAATCAGAACAAATGCTGTAGGCATTGTTTATGGAATTGAAATGAATCTTGAAGATAGAGTGGGTGGGTAATGAAACTCCACAGTCTGTGAGATTGAGGTGTTTGGGAAAGTCTCATAAAAGAACGAATGGGGAAAAGAAAAACTGCCAGTGTACCCATAAAACCTGCCACAGTGGACTGTGGCCACTCAGACCCCCTTTGAGCCTACTCTGCTTTCTCAAGGAGTAACAGCCAAACTGCTTCCTTTTAGCTTATGACAGACTGTTCTGCTACCGTATCTCACTGTCTGTAGTCTCCATTCTTGCTAAACATGAGGCAGATGTTAGAAGCAATCGAATAGAAAAGGTGTTCTTGTCCCTTCTCTTTGCTGTTCACCCAAGTTCCATTCCTCCCTAGTCCAGTCTTCCAGAGAAATATGAACAAGGTTGGAGACTATCGATTTGTGATCAGGACTGGCAGAGACCTCCTTAACTGTTCATCCAAAGAAAGAATAATGTAATAAGATTCTTATATAATGAGTCATAATTATATAATTTATCCTCTTTGGGCAGGCAGTAACTTGAACATTATGAATTCATCAAGAGTAATTTCATTCTTATCAGTAGGCAAGCCATGTACATCTTCAAAGAGTGTATAGTCTTGGTTTGGCAGATGACCCCTTTATATTAAAAGTAAATATCAATGAAGTTGCCAATCTGAGGTTTTCACAAAATTTGTTTCTATGCAATTAAATTTGACAAGTAAAGATTTATTAAGTTTTTCAAATAACAACCACATGGAAATATATAAAACCCCCTTTAAAAAGAAAAACAACTTCAAAAAAATGAAAACAAATTATAAAACAGGTAGAAAATAATAATCATAAAAACATAATATAAAACAAGACTAACTTTATAATCCTTAATGCTTATACACCTAAATCAAATAAATGAATTTTGTTCAATTTGAGAAATAAAGAACAACTATAAATAACAGTAAATAATAGAATCTATAATAATTAAAGCATAGTATGTGAATTAGACCAGACGTCCTTCTGGATGACCTTCTGAATGAAGCTGGGGCTGTTACTGCGAGGGCTTTGGTGGCAGCCAACGCAGCTGCTGTGAGGCCCAGGGCAGTGGCTGGGGCTACTGCTGTGAGGACTGGGCTGCTGCTGCGAGGGCCAGGGTGGCGCCGGGGCTGTGTTGCCTCTGCCCTTGGAGCCCCTTCCATGAATTTTATGCATTGGGCCTCCAGTTAATAAGCAAAACCTAAGAGTAACGTTTTAAAAAAGAAAATGAAAAAATGGAAGGATAAACCATTGACTATTTTATTTAATAAAATAAATAATACATAATTCACAAGATTAGAAATGGAAAAAGAAAAATAATACATACAGAGAAATAAATAGATAATCAAAGAGTAATATACATGACTCCACAAATAAATTTGAAAGGCAAGTTAAAGTTTTTCCAGAAAAATAGATGCTAACAAAATTGAGAGAGAGAGGAAAAAAATCTAAGTAGACCAATAATCCCTGAAGAAATTAATATTATCAAAATATCTCCTTTTCCTCCAAACACACACACACCATCAATACTGGTTTTGATGAACTCACAGGAGGTGTTTTCTTTCAAACGTTTGAATAAGATATAATTTAGTATGCTCCATAAGCTTTTCTATAGCATAAGAAAGGTTAAAAACTTCCAAATTCTTCTTGCAAGGCCAAGAACCAAAAGACTGCTGGTAATAGAAACACACACACAAAATCAGTAGACCACTCATGTTTATTTAGACAAACGCAAAATGTGAACTGCAAGCTCACTAAATATAAGTCAATAGTACAAAAAGAAATCACTCACCACAATAAAATGAGATTAATTCTAGAATTGCAAGGATGGTTCAATTTTATAAATCTAAACAAACAAAACTTAGTTTTGCCCTTTACCATATACATGAAAACTTACATACAAATTTTTACTAAATATAAAAGCTCTATAAGCTGTACTAGAGGCCCAGTGCAAGATAATCATGCACTTGGGGGTGGGGATCCCTCAGCCAGGCCTGTGCCCTTTTACAGTCTGAGATCCCTCAGGGGATGTCCTCCTGCCAACTCAGGCCCACGCCTCAGGGAGCGGGCCACTGCCGCTGTGTTCATAAGTCATGAACCTGGCTTCTGGCTAAGTGGTGTTCCCCCTGTGGGAGTGCACTGACCACCAGAGGGCAGTTCCTATGTTGAGCATCTGCCTCCTGGTGGTCAGTGCACATCATAGGGACCAGTCATTTTGCCATTCAGTCAATTTGCATGTTAGTGTCTTATTATGTAAGATAGTTCCAAAGAGCTACCCCAGGACAGTATAGTCATCTTACAAAATAGTTGTAAAAACAGACAATAGTTTCAAAACTATACCTCAGATCAATCCAAAGGCAAATAAGCAAAAGTTACTTCTCACAAAACAACATTCATGTGCTGCACAGTGAGAAGCAGCATAGGTTTCTTTGTACAATAATGGTTGAGAATTTTCCAGAACAGTGAGGAAGCCAGTTATACATACATCCTATCTAATAAAAGAGTAATATGCAAATTAAGCATCACTCCATCACAAAGATGGCCACCCCCATAGCCACAAGATGGCCACCCCCATAGCCACAAGGTGGCAGCACCCAGTCTGGCTCAGTCCTGCCACTGAAGTGGTCAGGCCTGTTAGCCAGGCAGGTGGAGGGGGAGGTGGGGGGCCCAAAGGGCGGAACAGGCAATCAGAGGGGTCTGAGGCAGAGCTGGTGATCAGAGGGGTATGAGGGTGCCCTACCCAGGCATAAGGCCTAGGCAGGGCAAGGCCAGAGATCGCAGTGACCTGGGCTCTGCAGAGCCAGCGATCAGAGGGGCAGGGGTGAAGCCTGCAATCGCAGGGGTCTGGGTACTGGTGGAGCCGGCAAAGCAGGGGTCTGGGGGTCTCCTGCCCAGGCCTGCAGCCTTGGCCAGAGGCTGGCAGTGGGGCAAGGGTAGAGCTGGCAATGTTGGGGGGCAGGATCAGAGCTGGTGACCACAAAGGCCTGGGCTCTGTGAAGTTGGCGATTGGAGGGGCTTGGGGATCTTCTGCCCAGGCAAAAGCATAATATGCAAATTAACCCTCACTCCTCACAAAGATGGTGGCAGCCAGGGAGCTGTAGCGAGGCAGGAGGATTACGTTGCCCTGGCAATGAAGGACGCCAAGATTCCCACCTGCCCTGTGGGCCCTGAGCTCTGTTCAAGGCAACAAGGTTTCAATTACAGAAGGTAAATAAACCCAAGATACTTGCTTCCAGCCAGTGGCTTTGGGTGGGACCAAGGCAACAAAGTTTCAATTATAGAAGTTAAATAAATCTCAGATACCTGCTTCCAGCCCATAGCCATGGACAGCCTGATAACGGCTAAGCCCCTCACCCAGGCTGGCCACACCCCCATGGGGTGAGGGTCCCCCCTGGGGGGTTTGACCAGCCTGAAAACAGCCATAAGCCCCTAACCCAGGCTGACCAGGCACCCCAGTGGGGACCCCCACCCTAAAGGAGCTGTGACCAGCCTGCAAACAGCCATCAGCCACTCACCCAGGCTGACCAGGCACCCCAGTGGGGACCCCCACCCTAAAGGAGCTGTGACCAGCCTGCAAACAGCCATCAGCCACTCACTCAGGCTGGCCAGGCACTCCAGCAGGATACCCTTCAGGGAAAACCAGCGGACCCCCACCTGTGCACCAGGCCTCTGTCTTATATAATAAAAGGTTAATATGCAAATTGACCCTAACAGCAGAACTGGGAATTCCTAGTCACTATGACACACACTGACCACCAGGGGGCAGACACTCAATGCAGGAGATGCCCCCTGGTGGTCAGTACGCTCCCACAGGGGGAGCTCTGCTCATCCACAAGCCAGGCTGATGGCTGCTGATACAGCAGTAGTGGTGGGAGCCTCTCCCACCTCCTCAGCAGTGCTAAGGATGTTTGATTACAGTTTAGGCCTGCTCCCTGCTGGCAAGTGGACATCCCCCAAGGGCTCCTGGGCTGCCAGAGTGATGTCTGACTGCCAGCTTAGGCCTGATTTTCCAGGGAGCGGGCCTAAGACATCAGATGGACATCCCCCGAGGAGTCCCAGACTGCGAGAGGGCACAGGCCAGGCTAAGGGACCTCCCCCCACTGAGTGAACAAATTTTTGTGCACTGGGTCCTTAGTCTTCTATATATACTAGGGGCCCAGTGCACAAAAATTTGTGCACTCGGGGTGGAGGGAGTCCCTCAGCCCAACCTGTGCCCTCTCACAGTCTGGGACCCCTCAGTGGATGTCCTATGATGGCCCCGGTCTGCCAGGCGCCTTTTGTGTGTGTGTGTGTGTGTATGTGTGTGTGTCATCACTGGCGACCTGCCCCCAGCCGCATCAGAGGCTCGGAGCAGTCCTCCTGTGTGTGTCTACCTGCCGGGGGCCTGCCCCCAGGCACACCGTGGAGGCTTGGAGCAGGCACCCCCTCTATGTTGATCTCTCAGACTCTTGCCCTCCCCAGCATGTTGTTCTCTTTTTTGAGCTGTGACCAGGGCTGCGGGCGGCCTGCCTCCCAAGCTTGCCTACTGCCCAT
>PVJC01018297.1:0-31524 GCA_004026665.1 Murina feae | reverse complement strand
ACCATTTGCATCAGCATGGATGGAAATGGAGAGCATTATGCTAAGTGAAATAAGCCAATCAATGAAAGAAAAATACCACATGACCTCACTTATTTATGGATAATAAAGACCATTACAAAATGATAAACATAAACAAATACAGAGACAGAACAGCCTTGAACAGACTATCATCCTACAGCTGGAAGGCTGGGGATGGTTGTGGGGGAGTTGAGAGATCAACTGAAAGACTTGCATGCATGCATAGGAGAATAATCAGTGGACACAAGAAACTGGGAGTTAGGGAGGGGGGGAAGGGCAAGGGGAAAAATGGAGATCTATCTATCATCTGTTGTAATACTTATCTATCACTTGTTGTAATACTTTAAGCAATGAAATAAAATAAAATAAAAAAATAAATAAAAGTAACAGAGCAAGACATTAACCCAGCTCTTCATTGTGTGACCCTGGGCAAAATACCTAACCTCTCCATGCCAGTTTCCTCATCTATAAGATGGTAAATAACACATTGTGATGTTGTAAAGTTTTAGTGAATTAAAAGCCTGTGTATTATACAGAGGGCAATAAATAAATCATGGCTACTATTATTAAGTAAAATCAAATGGATAAAATAAAAACGATGTAGGTAATTTTTTATTACCCACAAATACCATTTTTTGCTATAACGAAAAGGAAAGACTTCCATATGTCAGTGGTAAAGGATATATTCAGAATGCTTCTCTTACTCTTCAAATAATTGCAGGGAGCCACTTTCTTATTTTGTACATGTGTAGTTCATTCACCTCTCTGAAAAAAGTAGAAACTGTAATTTATAGGTTGTTGTCTCTGGCTTTAAAAATTTATTTCTCTTAACTACTTTCAATTTCTTAGAAGCGAGGTATATATAAATGCAAGAGAGAATTATTTATTTTCTGGAACTATGCCCTGGTTTCCCACTGTTTAGCATGTATGTGTATAGACTGCTGAAATTACATCCTAATGATAGCAAATCACAGAATTATGACATATTCTGTACCTTTTTTTTAAGTAATAGAAAATTGGGGAACTTTAATAGCAGATGCTGCATTATGAATACAATTTACTGGAATTGCTCTCCTCTAATCATATAGAAACCATGTTATGTCCCAGAGAGGTTATAAAAATATACAGAAATCCATTATCTTCTAAGAAAATTGAAGTCTTAGTTAGAGTAATGGCAAGAACCTGAAATTGAGCTGGGAGTCCTGACATCATGAATTGAGACCATCCTAACGGTTTCATTTTCTGAAGCCACAACATACTGAATACATGAATAAAATAAGTCAGTGCTTACCACATAAGGTACCTATCATTTTAATCTTTCTCTGTTATTCCTCAGTAAGAATTATTCAAAATAGACTTTGTACATTTGTATGATGAAGAGTTTAATATTCTTACATATATTTTTTGAATTTGTATTGGTCAGATTAATACAAATGAATATGTATTAATCCCCATATCTAGGTTAACTTGAAAATAATGAACTATTTGTATTTGATGTTCTTATTATGAACTGATAAATAGACTATGAATGTATAAAATTACTTTTCCATATCTTCTACTCATAGATATAAAAGCCAGTCTATACAATGTAATATGCAGACCAAACAATAGTCATGCCCTTATTTTATAACCCAGAATTTTAACTTCATAAAATCATTATGCTGTTTTAGAAAGCACTGAGTCAAGTAGGGTATGCAATTGTATTTCCTGCCGAAGCAAAGTCTAATGTTAATTTTTCTATGTATCCTCCTAAAACCTAAAAAGTACTAATATCAATGCTTACATTTTAATGTGATCTTTCACAATTGCATTACTTTGCAAAGTAATGAGTTTCAGTAACTTTAGATATTACTTTTGATTTGAAAAATCACTGGGTTTCCAGTGGAATCATTGTGACTATCTGAATGCTGGCTTACTTCATATAGTATGCTCATATTTTTAGTTCTAGACAAATCTGATAGCATCTTAGAAAAAAAGAGCTGGATAAATAATGACACAATAAATAATTGTTGTAAATATTATTTAAATTTGCAAAAGCAGTATTTTATGATATCCTATGTTTGATTTAGTGCCACTTAAGAGAAAAAAGGATCCAAATTTCCAGAAATTTCTCAAGGTAATAGATATTTATGTCCTTTTCTATCAATAGCTTTGAAATTATTTGTTAGAAATACATCTAATTTCTCTTAAAATGCAGATTCTTAGATGTGATTGCTAAACAAAGAGTTTTCTAATTTACAGATTTAGTTAGCAGATTTACTTATCACTATTCACATAACATTAGCAGGCACATAACCTAATTTCATGTTCTTCTGTAAAATATTGCTGTAGTCTGCTTTGGCAATGATAATTCTCATATTAACACAAAAACAAATGAAAATGCAGAACTTTAGCTTAGATATTTGAAAACTCATGTGATTTATCTTAGAAGACCATCTTGTGGAAAGCATATATGACCTAGCCTTTAAAATCCTCACTCATCTAGTAGTTTGGGAATTCCCTAATGACATAAGCAGGAAAAAGGCATTTCATTAGTATTATGTGAATATTTTTATTCACTATGTTTTCCCTATGGTTCCTTTATAAAAATATTTATAACAAGTTGTTATGAAATAAAAACATCTAAGCTTTTGGTATAACAATTTATCTATCATTCATGTCTGAAGGCATGAATTTGATTGAATCATAGCTAGATATTTCTCTAACTAAAGCAATTGAAATTGACACCTGCAATTTTAGATAGTGTGGAAAAAAGGGAATTGTTTTGCCCATTAAAAAATGCAACAACCACTTTGATTTTTTAAAGCAAGCATGTCAAACTTGCGGCCCTTGGGCTGCACGTGGCCCACAGCAAATATTTTTGTGGCCTAGCCAATATAACGGTGTGTAAGAAACATTTTAATAAAAATTGAATAACTTAACTAATACAATATCTTGTTATACATAACTAGGGGCCCGGTGCACGAAATTCATGCACAGCTAGGTGGGGGAGGGGGAAGGCAGACTGGGAGGTCCTTCAGCTGGACCTGCATCCTATCGAATTTGTGGGCCCTCAGGAGATGTGCTACTGATGACTTGGGCCCACACCATGTGGTTCTCTGCTCTCTGCCAGGCCTGACTGCTCCACACCACGGGGATGGGCAACCAGGCCCTGCTGGGTGCTTCCTGTGGGGTCCTCGATGGCTGGCTTGTGCCCCCTGTCCCCTCCTCCTCAGCCACCACCCTGGCCGAGGGCAGTTGGAGGCTCCCTGATGGTTCTGGCTCGCTATGCCCCCTGGACCCGTTATCTGCAGCCCCTGCCCTAGCCGAGGCCTGGCCCAGGCAGTGGCTGGGGGGTTCCTCAAGCCTCTGGCTCACTGCGCCCACTGGTCCTGTCCTCTGCAGCTGCTGCCCAGGCCAAGGCCGGGCTGAGGCGGTAGCTGGGGGGGTCCCTGATCCTCTGCCTCCCCGTGTCCCTGGTTCCATGGTCTGTAGCCACTGCCCCAGCCTAGGCCTGGCCACCACTGCGCCCCCTCATCCTGTTTTCCACAACTACCGCCCCAACCAAGGCTCAGTCTAAGTGCTGGCTGGGGGTCCCTGATGCCTCCACTCACCGCGCCCCCTTGTCTCATCTTCCACAGCCACTGCCCTAGCCGAGGCCTGGCCTGGGTGTTGGCTGGGGAGTCCCGATGCCTTTGGCTCACCGTGCCCCCTGGTCCTGGTGTTTCGTGGCCCCCTGGTCCTGTCTTCCACGCTGCCTCCCCAGCCACCTCCAATGGCCTGCACTGCACCTGGCCCGGCCAGGCCGCCTGAGCCGATGCTGGCTCCGTGACTGCCAGCTGCCATCTTGGCTGGGTCAATTTGCATGCAGCTGATCTGATTGGCTGGTGGGTGTGGCTTAGGCATCCTGAAGAAACAGTCAATTTCAATATTACGCTTTTATTAGATTAGATTATTAATAATGAGCTACAATGTTCACCAATGACTGGTTAATATAACCGTGTTGTATTCACTTCCCTTATACACCTTACGCACAGGCGCACCATTTCTCTCTATTAATACCAACAGCGAATATTTTAGCAGCCGAATGCCACATCATTAGTCTTGTATGACTTGTTTGGTGTGTGCAACAGGAAATATTTTGCTTTTGGAGAACAAGAAAAATAGGTTTATTTGTAGTACACTTATTATTTGTGCAATTATTCAATGTCTGGTAAGCTAATGTTCAAGAAAGAATATTAATTTTTATTAAATATTCTATTATTTTATGCTAATGATTACTCATTTTTTTCAGCCCTTAGTATTCAGCATGTCTCTATTGAAATAAACATACATTTCTATGAAAATGGAAGCTTTTGTTCTTTTGCGGCTCATGTAAACTTAAACCTTGTTTATTTGGCCCATGTTAACCTTTGAGTTTGACATCCTTGCTTTAAACTATTGTCTATGCATGAAGATTCTGTCTTATATATCCTTCTTGAATTTGTATTGATCAAAGAGCATCTGCCTCAGAGGATTCGGGTCAGTAAGCCACGGGTCTGCCACATCATTATGGGGGTGACTTGATAATTGCTTACAGACACATGGGTCAATGCTTAGCATGGTAACACAACAGGTTTATTGTCTCTTCACAACCTTCCTCTTAATGAGAGAAATGCCAAGATGGTATGCTCATCTTCAGCTCCCTCAAGTGTCAAGGCTGTGACTTCTTTCCGTTGTCACTCACTCCTAAGTCTTTATTTACCATATCCATTCTGATGACTCCCAAGTTTATAACTTCAATTCCAACGTCTCCCCTACACTACAGCAGCCTGCTTAACATTTCCATTCAGATGCTCAATTTGCATCACAAACTTCATATGTTCAAAGCCCCTTAATTTCCACCGTATGTTCCAACACAGCACCAACGTTCCAGCTGTTCAGACTAGAACCTCCTACTCTTCCTCTTTCACACATCCCAGTCCATCCAAAAAGCCCCAAATATATCCAGAATCTCTTCTAGTCTGATCACATCAACTACCCTCCTGAGGTAAGGCCATATAGCGCTCACCTGTGCTATTGCAACAGATATATAACTAACTTGTAGCTTCCATCTTGACCTTGTTACACTTTAATAATTATTCAGCAGGCAGAGAAATCAATTAAAATATAAATCTGATTGGCTAAGTTCCACCTCACTCAAAATAAAATCAAAAGTTTTATGTGAAGCTTACAAAGTCGACATCATTTGTATTATATCCTCTCCCTCAACTATGATTCATCCTGTTCTCCTTGCTTCCTTTAGAACAACTATCTGAGCCTTCTTTCTGATAAACAGGCTAAGCAGTGTCTTGCCTCAGGGCACTGAATTTATTTCCACTGCCTTGAACATTCTTCTCCCAGATATGTGCATGGTTTTTTTTTCTTGTTTATGTTAACCGTTCCTGATTGACATCTTAGCAGACAGCTCTTCCGCGAACTCCTGTATCATTCATTCCCATCCCTGCCCATTTTTCGTAATAGCTACATTACTTCATTCCTCACACACTTGCTGTTTTCATCTTCTGACTAGAATATGAGTCCCTGTGTGCTGGGACTTTGTTTTTTATATGTAATTCATAAGCCCATAAGAATAGAGCCTGGCACAAAGTAGAAACACAATAAAATGTAATGGATTAGTTCAGAAAAGCTGCATAAAGTGTTGGTGAGGAGAATGTGGTAGGTATGGATGTAAATGTACAAGTTTCCAGGGATGTTCTCAATTTATGTTGTGGGTGGAAGCAGGTAGTGGACTTAAGGAATACGCTTCCTCTATAGCCACTCAAATTCCTAGGCACATAAGTGAAATCATGTTTTCCCTTTAGGGACACGGTTCATTCTGACTTGATTAAGGTTGTTTGATTTATGACAGATACTAGGGGCCTGGTGCACAAAAATTTGTGCACTTGCGAGGACCCTCAGCCCGGCCTGTACCCTCTCGCAGTCTGGGACCCCTCTGGGGATATCCACCTGCTGGCGTGCCTGGTCAGCCTGGTTGAGGGGCTGATGGCTGTTTGCAGGCTGGCCAAGCCCCCCAGTGTGGACCCTCACCCCATTGGGGGGTGGCCAGCCTGGGTGAGGGGCTGAGAGCCGTTTTCAGGCTGCCCACAGCCCCTTCAGGTTTTGGGTCCCCACTGGGGTACCTGGCAAGCCTGGATGAGGGGCTTATGGCTCTTTGTAGGATGGCCAAGTCCACCAGTGGGGTCCCTCACCCTATTGGGGTGTGGCCAGCCTGGATGCAGGCCTGAGGGCCGTTTTCAGGCTTTCAGGCTGCCCACAGTCCTTTCAGGTTTTGAGTCCCCACTGGGGTACCTGGCCAGCCAGGATGAGAGGCTGATGGCTGTTTGTAGGCTAGCCAAGCCCCCCAGTGGAGTCCTTCACCTTATTGGGGTGTGGCCAGCCTGGGTGTGGGCCTGAGGGCCGTTTTCAGGCTTTCAGGCTGCCCACAGCTCCCATTGACTCAACGTCCCAGCAAGGCTGGCTGGAAGCAGGTTCTGGTGTTTATTTATCTTCCATAATTGATACTGTTCCTTTAAACCGAGGCCTAGGCAGGTAACGAAGCCTCCTGTTGGCTTCAGCTCTGTGGCTTCTATAATTGAAATAATGTTGCCTTAGTAGACTCTAGGCAGGCAGTTTCCTCCATCACTGGTGCAACAGAAGCCTGCTGTTTGCTTCAGCTCCAAGGCTTCTATAATTGCAGCAATGTTGCAACAATGTAGCCTAGAGCCGGGAAAAGCCCAGCCAGCTGGCATACAGTTTACTCCTGGTGCAATGGAAGCCTCTGTTTACTCGAGCTCCATGACTGCTGGCCTCCATCTTGGCTGGATTAATTTGCATACAGCCGCTCTGATTGGCTGGTGGGCACAGCTTAGGTGTCCCATAGAAATGGTAAATTTTAATATTACTCTTTTATTAGATTAGATATGCCAAGGGAAGTGACATCCTTAGTCTGTTCAACTACAGATCTGTAGGTATACCTCATCTCATATCTTGATTTATTCACATGGAGAAACAATCATTAAGGAATTAAAATGACCTCAAAGGAGACTTTCCATGAGGACAGTCACAGTGGTTGGCAGCATCACAACCAACATTGCCTCAGTGCCTGGTAATGTACATATTCCCTTGATTGTTGCACTGTAGCATGTCTACACGGGTTTGCCCACTCTGTGTCTGATGAAGTGACTATAAGAATACCTGGGCTAGTCCTGGCTCATTTGACTTAGTGGATAGAGCGTCGGCCTCTGGACTGAAGGGATCTGGGCACATGCCCAGGTTGTGGGCTTGATCTCCAGTGGGGGGCATGCAGAAGGCAGTCAATCAATGATTCTCTCTCATCATTGATGTTTCTCTCTCTCTCTCCCTCTCCTTTCTCTCTGAAGTCAATAAAGATATATTAAAAAGAGATTATCTGGGTTCTACGTGTAAGGCCTCTAAGATGCTCAGAGGTAGCATGAATATTTAATTTGCCAATTTGTTTGCTTTTACACCTTTATCTTTCTCAGCATTGTTCTCAGATCATAAAAAGAGAGACAATCAAAGACTCTGTCTTAATTATTTGGGGTCTTTATTTAATTCTTTATAATGTGTCAGTGTCTTATAATGTGGTTTTTCTCCTTTCCATATCCTTGTACATTTACCGCTATCAGGCCCTCTCAGATTTATATATATTTATAAATGTTGGTATATTTCCCCAGAGCCAAAGATTGTTGGAATCAGCATGTGTGGTTTTTATATCAAACTTTTTCACTTCATAAATTTTTTTAAAAGTATGTAAAATATATCTTTTACTGATTTCATACAGGAAGAGAGAGAGAGAGAGAGAGAGAGGGATTGAGAGAAACATTAATGATGAGAGAGAATCATTGATTGGCTGCCTCCTGCATGGCCCCTATTGGGGATCAAGCACCCAATCCAGGCATGTGCCCTGACCGGGAATCGGACTGTGACCTGGTTCATAGGTCAATGCTCAACAACTGAGCAACACTGGCCAGACTCACTTCACAATATTTTTAACTTTCCAAAATACTATTTACTGTAGATTATTTTAAAACTTTGGATTCCTTAACACCTCTCTAGCAAGGTGCTGGAAGCAGCAATTATTATGTGTCTGAAAATAAATGGATAGTCTCCTCACCAATTTATAACAAATTAATAGATGGTTTTAATATTAGTTGTACTGTATTATAAATGCATTTGCATAATGACTATATACAATTCTCAAAGTGTGAAAATATTTGATTAAGGTATTTGCACCATTGCCATAATCTTCCCACCTTAAACTACAGTATAGACCAAAATATATCACTTGAAGAGAAGAGGTTAGCTCTCAGAGGCTTATAAACTTGACTGCTAGAATGACATTCACAAGTGAATCAAATTAAGGAATGATTCCTTTAGAGCTGAAATAAACTTACAGTGGATAATATTTAATAGGAACTTTCTTCTTCAAAAAAGACATTTATTTGAAAAATTAACATAAACCAACATTATTAATTATACTTTTAAATCAAATACCTCTTTGCTACAATAAACATTTCTCACTTATCCATCCTATATAATAAAAGACTAATATGCAAACAGACCAAATGGCAGAACAAATGAACAACCAGTTGCTATGACATGTGCTGACCACCAGGGTATGCACGCAGAACATGGTGGGTGCTGGCAGCAGGCGGCAGAACGCGGAACATGGTGGGCATTGGCCACAGGGGGATGGTGGAGCAGGTGAGTAGGGGTGCCAGACCAAGGCAGGGTCCTGGTTGCTGTCATCAGGGTGAGGGTCTGGTGGTTACTGAAAATTATTTGCTCCTGCACACCACGGTCCTGCCCGGTGCTTGCACTTGCTGCCAACACTGGCCCCACTTGCACCCACTGCCAGTGCCTGGTGCTGGCCCCGCTTGCACCCACTGCTGGCACAGGTCCCACTCACTCCACAGAACGTATGTGAGTGGTGACAGTGGGAGCAGGCTGCCTGCAGATAGAGAACTGGGGGCCGTGGCAGGAGGGGCCAGGCAGGGGCACAGAGGATGGGCTGAGACCCGCCCTGTGCCCACTGCAGCCTCGTGGACCACAGTTCCTTTCCAGGTGCATGAGTTCATGCACTGGGACCCTAGTTTTTAAATAATCATATTGGAAGTTGGATGTTATTTATTCATTTGCTTTTTGCTTCACCCAGATAGACAGACCTGAAAGGTAGGAACTGTCTTTCTTCTCTGTGTTCCCATTACCAGCACAATGTTGGACACATTGTAGGTGCTTAAGAGTTTGTGGAAACAGTGAATTCAATTTCCAGTCCCATCTCAGTTCCTCTGTGCTAAGTGCTTACTTGAAGCTATACTGGAATCTAATAGCCTTGTGGTGCATGCTGAAAATCGTACTCTACTCAAATGGGGAGTCTATATTGACCAATTCTACATAAAATACTAGACAAACTCAAAGAGGCTGAGGCTTTGTAGAGTGCACATCATAGCACTAGAAAGGAACAGGGATCATGAGAAAACAAGCATGAGGCTTTCTTCAGGATTTTTTATTTTTAGCAATTCATCTTTTTTTGTGTCTTGTGCTTTTCAAAGAATATTTACTGTGAACTTCATTTGATTTTCCAAACAACATTATGAGTTGCATAAGGCAGAGACTATAATCTCCCTTTTGAAATAGAAAATCCTACAAATAGAAAGGCAGTAATTTGCCGAAAATCACACGTGAATCAGCTTTCATATCTTAAATGCAATTGTGTCTTAATGTGCAGTCCATGCTATTGTAGAATTCATTTTACAATAAATTCCAGTATTCCAGAAGACAATGGTGCCATTAACTATGGACTGATTTAGACATGCTAATTTTTTTGTTATTATTGGTGGATCAAATAGTGTCAGTTGATAATGGTATTTCTACTACAGCCACCTGTCCATATGCACTATGTAAAGCTCATTAGCCTCAGGAATCACCTTGGTTAGTATCAAATAACTTTGGTCACTCTTTGAACCCACATCCTAACTAATAAAAGCGAAATATTAAAATTAACCGTTTCTTTGGGACGCTTAAGACACGTCCACCAGCCAATCAGAGTGGCTGTATGCAAATTAACCTAGCCAAGATGGCGGAGGCCGCAGCCCTGGTGTGCGGCTTCTCCTGGGCTGTGGCCTCTGCCATCTTGGGAGCCTCCATCCTGGGAAGGCATCTGGCACCCTGAGCCAGCCAATGCCTTCCCAGGCGGGGGCCTCGAGCGGCGGGACTAGCCTGCCAGACGCCAAGGCCCCCTCCTGGAAGGCCATGGGGTGTGGGGTGGCCACCCTATTGCTTCCCAGGCTGATGGCTCAGAGGGTCAGTGCGAGATGTGGCCAGCCTGAAAACTGCCTTTAGACCCTCACCCAGGCTTGCCACACCCCCTGGGGTGAGGGTCTCCACTGGGGAGCTTGGCCAGCCTGCAAACAGACATTGGCCCCTCACCCAGGCTGGCCAGGCCCATCAGCAGGTGGACATCCCCAGAGGGGTCCCAAACTGCGAGAGGGCACAGGCTGGGCTGAGGGACCCCCTCCCCAACCCAGTGCACAAATTTTTGTGCACCGGGCCCCTAGTTTCATTAGAAATATATATAGGATGCCTCCAAAAATGTACACACACACTGAATAATTGTAAAGGCAGTGTTAATTAAAATATATTTCATTTTCAAAAGTGAACTATCAGCTGTTAAAGTGTGTATACACTTTTTTTGGTGGAAGGAGCACCCTGTATATACTACTACAAACAATGAAAACTGGCATTTACTTGATTGAATCCTTGTTACATCTCAAAAGGATTATATGATACTTGAAAAAAAAGAGACAATGTCCTTTGTTTAAGCATTCTTCACTACAATGTTTAATGGCAAAGTGGGGTTTCAATAAATTTTTTATTATATATCCAGAATAGTAACAATCTCTTTAGAGTCCAATTTTATATGTAGAAATAAAATGGACCAGGCAAAATTACAAATTATTCATTTGTGAAGCAATAAAATAGAAAATGCTAGAAAAGTAAATGGTTAAGTATTAATGTATACCATATATTGTTAATAGTGATATCCAGTTTAAAACAAAAGCTACATTTTTTAAAAAAGCTATAAGAAGTATAAACATTGTTAGAAGAATTAAAAAATAGCTTCTTTAGATCGCAAACTTTACAAGATTTAGAGTGTACCCTGTGTTTCATATGTCTTTACCTACATATTTAAAATTACATTCTCCCAAGGCAATTTCATAAAAGTAGTTTAAAGAGGATGTAGAAAAAAATAATTCCTAGTACACTATTAGTGGGAATGCAGACTGGTGCAGCCATTGTGGAAAAGAATATGGAGTTTCCTCAAAAAATAAAAAGTGGAATTGCCATTTGACCCAGCAATTCCATTTCTGGGAATATATTCTAAGAATCCTGAAACACCAATCAGAAAGAATATATGCACCCCCTATGTTCATATCAGCATTATTTACAACTAGAGGCCTAGTACACAAATTTGTGAACAGGTGGGGTCCCTCAGCCTGGCCAGTGGGCCAGGGAGGGATTGAGGGAGGGCTCCAGGACGTGTTCAGCCCTCTTTCCAAGTCCTGATTGGCTGGATCCCATCTGCAAGCAAACCTACCAGTTGGAGCATCTGCTCCCTGGTGGTCAGTGTGCATCATAGCAACTGGTCTAGTGGTCAGTCATTTAGCATATTACACATTTATTATATAGGCTAGTTAAGATCTGGAAAAAGCCTAAGTGCCCATCAGCAGATGAGTGGATAAAATAGCTGTGGTACATTTACACAATAGAATATTACTCAGCTGTAAAACAGAAGAATTTCTTACCCTTTGCAACAGCATAGATGGACCTGGAGAGTATTATGACAAATGAAATGAGCCAGTCAAGGAAAGTCAAATATCACATGATCTTACATATATGTGAAATCTAATGAACAAAATAAACTGAGGAATAAAACTGGTCCAGACACATGGATGCATGGAACAGACTGACAGATCTCAGAGGGGAAGGAGTGGGGTGATGAAAGGAGATTAACCAAAGAACATATATGCATAGGTCATGGACATAGACAATAATGTGGTGAAGGCCTGGGGTGAGGAGGGTTGGGGGTTGGATGTAGGGGTAAAGGGGGAAGATGGGGAAACATCTGTAATACTGTCAAAAACAAAAAACAAAAAAAGAAATAAAAACCTATTTTTTTCAATTTTCAAAGTTAGGACAAAATATTGAGAATTTATCATGATCAATGATAATCCTATATAATAAAGAGGTGATATGCAAATTGACCATCATGCCCTTGCACAAGATGGCCACCCCTATGTGGTCAAAGATGTCTGCTCTCATATGGTCACAAGATGGGCACCACAAGATGGCTGGCAGGGGAGGGCATTGGGGGAGATCAGGCCAGCAGGAGAGGGCAGTTGGGGGTGGGCAGGCCAGCAGGGGAGGGCAGTTGAGATGACTGGGCCTGTAGGGGAGGGCTTTTGGGGGTAACCAGACCTGCAGGGGAGGGCAGTTGGGGGGACAGGCCTACAGGGGAGTGTAGGGTGTGGCTATAGAGTTAAGCCTCGGACTGACATATTAGAAAACCCACAAACAAGTCCCAGCTTAGAGGGCACAGCCCTCTTAGCATAATTAGACTTGACCTTATGATGCTCCATAGATCTTATCTGGTAGCTAATGGTCTGAGGGAGATGCAGCAAGTGCTGCCAAAACAAGTGAAACTCACAAGAACATTGTAACTATGATGACCACTACCTTGTTTACCTCTGGCTATAAAATAAAGGTTCAGCTTGCCATCTGGATTTCTCTCTATGGCCTCAGCCAGGCACAGGAAGATCCACCTAGACCCAGCATATTCTCTTTGTCTGTCGTTTCTTCACCCATTTGCTGCTTCACTCAGGCTTTTGAACCCTTGGCTAAGCTGGCTTGGCACAGGGGAGGGCAGTTAGAGGCAACCAGGCCAGCAAGGGAGGGCAGTTGGGGGTGACTGGGTCTGCAGGGGAGAGAGGGCAGTTGGGGGAGACCAAGCCTACAGGGGAGGGAAGTTAGGGGAGACCAGGCCAGCAAGGGAGGGCAGTTGGGGACAACCAGGCAGGCAGGGGAGGGCAGTTGGAGGCAATTGGGCTGGCAGGGGAGCAGTTAGATATTGATCAGGCTGGCAGGGGAGTGGTTAGGGGGTGAGCAGGCTGGCAGGCAGAATCGTTAGGGGCGATCAGGCAGGCAGGCAAGCAGTTAGGAGCCAGTAGTCCCGGATTGTGAGAGGGATCTCCATGGGGGATCGGGCCTAAACTGACGGTCAGACATCCCCCAAGGGGTCCCAGATTGGAGAGGGTGCAGGCTGGGTTGAGGAACACCCCCCCCCACCAGTGCATGAATTTTGTGCACCGGGCCTCTAGTAAACTGTAAAACTAAAATCACCAATGAATTCAAAAATTTTCAAGTTTTTTACATGTGTACATTTTTTGTCTAACACATTCACGATTCCCTCAATTTTCTCATAAGGAAGTGATTCTTGTGAAATTTCCATCCAGATTTCACAATTCCTAAAGCTTAAATATGCTTCTAAATATAACTTATTCCAATAATACTTAAAATTTTATATTATTTCTATTAAGTTTTTCATAAAGAAAATAATTTTTTCTCCCTTACATGTAGTATAAATTAATGGACACTTACACTTACCTGGGGACTTTCTATTTGAATTAAATGAATTACTCTATCTCAAACTAGAAAGGGGGGGGGTGCAAGAAATCAATAGAAGTATTGACATTATAAATGGAATACTGCAGCATAAGTATAAAACCTATAATAATATTCTAAAGTGTATTGTTATTTTACATTTGAATTCAAGTTAAAATTATGTGATAGTAGATAATATTTTTGCAAAGCTTAGAGAAAAATCCAGAGATATAATAAATGGAATGGAGACTGCATACAATGTCTTTAATGAGATCATTACATTTTTTCTGTTAATGGCAGTTGCCTTGCTTTGCAATTTTACTATGTTTTTTAATTTTTTCTATCAATTACTTACTTTGCTTCATTGGTTCTAAGTGATGCAATTCACTAAATCACTTGATCTTAGACATCACTTATGATGGCTACTCTTCGGTTAATTTTCTGGCAGCTATATATCGTAGTTAGATGTTAATACCACACAATATGGGCCAAATCTCATTCTATATCCTCCCTGGAATTGAATCACAAAATTGCAATTGGATGCTTTGAGTGGTTTTCTCTGATGCCTTATAAATTTGATCAAAAAGTGTGTTGATTCTTTTACAATACAATCAAAATTGCTTCTCAAATAAATATATTCTATTCTTACATTTGATTATTTATGTGAAATATCAAATTGTCTTACTTCCCCAATGAGTTATTAATAATTTTATGTACAACTGTTTAGTTGCAATATTATTACATAAGAGAAAATAATGACAATATGTGCTAAATTTGAATATCCCAAAAGAATGCAAAAAGTTATTTTTTTTGGTTTTTATTTCAGGTGGTAAAATTGCTGGAGATGTTAAATTCAGGAAAGCTGTACCATAGTTAATGTATTTATTGGTAGAAGAATCAGTGAAATAAATTTACCTTGAAACCAAGTTATACTCCAGTCTAATTCAGGATTAGTTATAATATGATTTAACATAGCAAAGGGAGCCATATGTAAGGCTATCTTATATTTGATGTCAATTTGAATCCTGGTAGTATAATTGAATATGAAGTTAGAAGCTAAATCTAAGAACTTATTGAACGTCTCATGTTTCAGTTTTTCTTCACCATCAACCATTTACACATCACTTCCCAGAATACCCTTCCTAAAAACATAGTAATCACTTCTCACACTGCTAAAAACAACTCGATGTTTCTCAAACAAGTGTGCCAACCAATATTTTCAACTTATTTTTAACAACCTTGAATCTTATGCTTTGGGCACAATGGTTGAACTGATCCTTGAACATTCCTGTGCTTTGCTCCCTCCACAGTTTGGCTATATTCTTCTACAAGTCTAGGATTTCTTGCCCTCTGCTCAAACCATAAACATACTAGGGGCCCAGTGCAAGAATTCATGCACAGATGTGGTCACTTTGTCTGGCTGATGATCAGGGCCAATTGTGGCCCTCTCACCCAGTCCCAATTGGGGCTGATCTGGGGGAGGGATGATGGGAGGTTAGCTATGGGAGCACACTGACCACCAGGGGGCAGCTCCTGGTTGTGTGTCTGCCCCCTGGTGATCAGTGCACATCACAGCAACTGGTTGTAATGGTTGTTTAGGCTTTTATATATATAGACTAGGGGCCGGTGCACAAAATTTGTGCACTGGGAGGGGGGTCCTCAGCACAGCCTGCCCCTTCTCATATACTGGGAACCCTCAGGGGGTGTCCTACTGACAGCTTAGGCCTGCTCCCTGTTCCCCTCGGGGAGCAGGCGTAAGCCACAATCTGGCCTCCCTTTGTGGAAGGTGACCAGGCTAATCAGGGGAAGCCACCAGCCTCATCACCCTGCTGCTGCAGCCACTGCCAGTCACCACAGCCACCAAGGTGTTTTCATCAACACAAACTCCAGTCCCTTCACCATGAAAAAATGACAACTTTCTTTAGGCATTTTCAAGATGTGTCTTTCATAGGATATCACATTTCTTTCTTTATTTTTCTTTTATCCTCACCTGAGGATATGTTTCCATTGATTTTTAGAGAATGGGGAAGAGAAGAGAAAAACAGAGAGAAACAACAAAGTGAGAGGAGAACTTTGATTAGTTGCTTCCTGCATATGCTCTGATCTGGGCCCCGGTCAGGAAGGAGCCTGCAACCTAGATACATGCCCTTGGTCAGAATTGAACCCAGACCCTGCAATCAGCAGGCTGAGGCATTATGCACTGAGCCAAACTGGCTAGGGCAGGATATGACATTTCTTAGCCCTCCAGCAGTGGACTTTCATTTTTTTTTTCTCCAGGAGTGTGGTGGAAAATCCCTAGATTGCCTTTTTGGATTCTTATTACCCAAGTTACTAAGAATGTTACCAGTGGCATACAGGGAGCTTAGCCAATGAGTGTTAAGAAAAGGTGTTTCCTTTGTAGTTCACTCTAATCACCGGCTCCACCCCTGCCCAGGCCTGTAAGCTCTGTCCTAGGATGCAGGTCTGGGAAGAGGACCCCCAGACTCCTCCAATCGCTTGCTTTGCAGAGCCCAGGACTCTATGGTCACCGGCTGATCCTGCCCCCTGCCATCGCCGCCTCTGCCCTTGCCCCACTGGCAGCCTCTGGTGAAGGCCTCTGGCCTGGTCAGGGGACCCCAACCCCCTCTGATCGTCTGTTCCACACCTCAGGTCCCTCGCTTCCCCCGCCACCTGCCTGGCTAACAGGCCTGACCACTTCAGTGGTGAGACTGAGCCAGACTGGGCACCGCCATCTTGTGGCTATGGGGGCAGCCATCTTTGTGACAGAGTGATGCCAAATTTGCATATTACTTTTTTATTAGATAGGATTTGTAATTCATGAGTACTGCAGTAAATTCTCACCTACTCCAAAAACTTTTCTATAGGTTCTTATTTTGAATGGCTCACAAAATGAATGTTTTGTAATTAACTTGACAGTGTAAATCACGTTTCATGTTATCTTTTTAATCAAGGAATATTGAGTATCTTCTATATGCAAGGCAAAGTAAGTGCTGTAGGGCCTTGGTAGTCAACATGTGGGCAGAGGGACCAGAAGCACGGTTAAAAATGCAGATCTCAGAACCCTGCCTCAGCTGACTGAGCCAGAACTGAATCTTCATGGTAACAAAATCCTTAGGTGATTAAAGGTATAGGGCCACTGCTCCAAAGAATACAAATATGAGAAAATTGTAATAATTGTCCTCATACAGTTCACTAATATCAAAGCATTTAATCATCAAGGCAGAGAGAAGTATAAACAAAGTTTCCAGGCAGGGAGATGTTAAAGGGAGAAAAAAATCACAACTAAATACAATTATAACTATTAATGCCATGAAGTATACCATTAGTAACAATAAACATTTATTTACAAATTCTAGTTTATGTACTTGGTTCAATGCTAGGCTTTAACAGGCCCTGTTTCTAATCTCCACACTGATCATTTTATGGAATTTATAGTATCCTTATTTCACACATTAAAAAGAAAAGGTTCAAAATGTTATATACTAGCCAACTGTTGTCCTGGTCAGGATTTAAATCCATGTCTATTTTCTCAGTTCTTTCAATTTTTTGTCACTCCCCTGCTTAAACGTATAACTTACAGTATTACTCATCTATTACTTTACCCTTTGAATATGTATTACTTCTCTCATACTTGATTACAAAGACTTTTAAGTCTTCAACTTTATGCTTCTAGTCTATAGAACTGATTGCAGGCACTAAATAAATATTTCACTGATATCTGAAAATTAACAAGTCTTCAATTGGGAATTTTCTCAATTTTGGTAACAGAGGGCATACACTGGTTTTGTTTACCCAAAAATGTCTAGATATAAAGGAAGGGAGGTTAAAGTGTGTGTGTAAGAAAAAGAAAGAGTTATTTTAAAGCCCGAGAGAAGAAAATAATGACATTAGCTGAAGTGTTCCACTTTTCTGCTAAATAGCCCCCTGAACACGGTGGGAAATTAGGATATAGTTCATTCATTCATTTGTTAGCTTACTTATTAAAAGAAATGATAAAACTATAATAATTTTATATGGATTAATGTATTTATTAATTACTACTTGATGATCCTTGGATAAATGATCTTTAAGTAAAAACTCCCATAGAAAATCTGACAACATCTATTGTGAAGTAGTACCAGGTGCCCTCTGTTAAAAATAATTCTGTAAATGCAAATATATTAGCCTTCATGTCATGCAAACCTGTTAGTCTTCATCAACTTTGAGATTGATGTTTGAATAATGAAACCAGTCTTTTAAATAAGTTTTACATATGTTTAGTTCATTGAAAATAAACTCAGACACATCAGTTCAAGGTTATATAAAATCCAATATAACATGGCAATAAACTGTTTGCTTAAGTAGAAGATAATTTATTTTGGGAAAAGATGCATTTTTCTTATAATCTACTGTAATATATCTACACTAATAAAAGAGAAACATGCAAATTGGTATCACTCTGCTATACCCAAGCCACGCCTACCAGCCAATCAGAGTGACTATATGAAAATTAACCCATCCAAGATGGCCATTGGCAGCCACGGAGCTAGAGCAAGCAGGAGGCATGGCTGCCTTGGCGATGAAGGAAGCCAAGCTTCCCACCTGCCCTCGCCAGCTGTGGCTTCCACTAAAGGCAACAAAGTTTCAATTATAGAAGAGAAATAAATCCCAGATACCTGCATCCAGCCAGACTTGCTGGGAGCTTGGGTTGCTGGGGACCATGGTCAGCCTGAAAACTGCCATCAGCTGCTCTCCCAGGATGGCCACACCCTCATGGGGTGAGGGTTCCTGCTGGTGGAGTTTGCCAGCCTGTAAACAGCCATCAGCCCCTCACCCAGGCTGGCCAGGCACCCCAGGACGGGACACCCACCTTGAAGGGGGCTATGACCATCCTGCAAACAGCCATCAGCCACTCACCCAGGCTTGCCAGGTACCCCAGCAGGACCCCAATCCTGATCCAGGACATCCTTTGGGGCAAACCAGCTGGCCCCCACCCATGCACCAGGCCTCTATTCTATATAATAAAAGGATAATATGTAAATTGACCCTAACAGTAGAACCACTGGAAATGACTGCTCACTATGACACACACTGACCACCAGGGGGCAGATGCTCAATGCAGGAGCTGCTTCCTGGTGGTCAGTGTGCTCCCACAAGGGGAGCTCTGCTGCCAGTACAGTGGTGGTGGTGGGAGCCTCTCCCGCATCTTCAGCAGTACTAAGGATGTCTGACTTCAGCTTAGGCCTGCTCCCCACTGACAAGTGGACATCCCTCAAGGGCCCTTGGGTTGCCAAAGGGATGTCTGACTGCCAGCTTAGGCTGGATTCCCTGGAGAGCAGGTCTAAGCCAGCAAGTGGACATATTCCGAGGGGTCCCAGACTGTGAGAGGACACAAGCTGGGCTGAGAAATACCTCTCTCCCAAGTGCACAAATTTTTGTGTACCAGGCCTCTAATAGTATTATAAAAGACTTTTCATCATAACTTAGATTGTAATAAATTGATTATATAAGGAAAATAGTCTGAGAAAAAAGGCTAGTTTCATTATAAAAATAAAAAGAAGACAGCAAAATCCTTTTATTTTTTAATATAACTGAATGTCATTCTTCACAGAATTATTAGATGTTGCTGGACTCTTTCAGAAATAATGAACAAAAGAGGAGGAACTTCGTTATGGCACTTCTAGACTTTGTGCCATCATCTGTCAATGGCAGTTGTAAAGGAAGATGCTAAAATCTACTCTTGGTTTTCTTGTGTGTTTTTTTGTTGTTGTTATGCATAAAGCCATGCAACACTTTCTATTTTCTTCCTTTTTATTCAGTTAGATGGTTTTTCTATTACCTATTGTCCACGTTTTTAATTATTTGTATTTGGCTATAACAAAGTTTACCAAGTCTATTTTCTATTAGGAAACACAACCAAGCATTTACTATCACCACTGTTTTATAAACGAAAAATCATTTTGTAGTAAAGACTAGCTCTTCATGGAAAAAATATTTTAGAAAGCTCTCTTCACTGTCCGTCTTGCTTAATGTTTACTCCCATGATCAGTAAAATGTTTATCACAGACTTCAGAGTGGATGGACTGGTATTTGGGAGCCTCTGGGTTGAGCACCACAGACAGGCACAGGTCTGGTCTCCAGAGGCACCAGCTCAGTTGTCACCACATCCTTCCATGTGTTTACAAGAAGCACAAATGCAGTATTAGTCAGTGACTTGTCAGAATGGGAAGAGAGGCCCAGGGTGGCACGCTACCTTAGGTGTATGTTAAAAAATCAATCACTTTTTTATTTTACCCAAGATGAGTCTGAGTTTACCCAGCATCAGACTTTTGCATATTAGGGTTTTTCTTTGCCCAGGAACTTCCAACTTATTTGGATTAAGAAATTCTAACTTGGCATATTAGTTTTCCCTCTATTCCTATCAATGAAGTAGCCTCATTCTTAAAATCATGAGTTTTTACAAATTTGGGCAATAAATTGATAATAATTCACTTAGTTTTCCTAAGAAATTTAAGGTCTTTTGTATTAGGACTTTTCAGGGATAAAACCTGGTAGGAATCTTCATTCTTCTATATTAAAATGACAAATGATTTTACCATGTTTAGTTTTCCTGGATTTAGTTTTGTTCCTTCACTTATTCAAAATACATAAAAATATATGAACTGGACTCTTATTACTAGGAACTGTACTAAAGATGTACCAGTGGATAAGATCAGCCTGGTCCCTGTCCTAAATGTCTACTCTGAATGTCAAATTAAATTTGGACTAGATATCATGGATGGTAAATGACTAAGTGCCTTTTAAGAGTAAGAGGGTTCTTCTAAAGTTAGAATTCTGTCAGTTTTTCATCTGAGAGAATAAATGACAGCATTTAAATGAAACTTTCACAACACCAATTTTTAAATATTACTTAATTGGGATTATTTACTTTACACTATTAACAAACATATTTCTGTTTACAAAATTATTCTCAAGTATCTCATAATTTGAGGCAATGCAAATAATTATTTTGTCATTAGAAAATTTTTATCTTAAGACATTAGAAGTATTCTCATAATGCCTAAATATCAATGTTATGAATAAAAGCACTACTTGAATATTTATTTGCAAAAGAAATACATTTCAGCCTCCTCTTTCCACATACTGTAATAGTGAGGCAGATATGAACCTTGCTTTTTTATTTCTATTTCACAAATTCATAATTTGACATTTGCTTTTCAAAAGGTCACAACATGCCAACAGTGGTCATGACAACAAGAAAAATAAAATTAAGACTTCCTGACAGTGGGTTAATGCTCTTTAAGGAACCAGATTTGTGACTCTATCCTGGTTGTTTCCTTTCTGTTGCCATTGCTACAAATTCTATTTCATGCTTGTGAATTATATTTTCTGTTTGCATGCACAAAATATTATTTATTACAGCAGTAATTGGTTTTCTGACTTCTTAAATGCATACATGAGTAGCTAGCTGCTTCATTTCCACTATTCCTGTAGTACATCTAAAATAACACATCTTGAATATGTATGTTTTGAAGCTTATTGAAGATGTTTACCTTCATAAAACATCCATATATTCTTAATTCATAGGCCAGGTGATGTTAAAGTAAAAAGTTTAGTCATGTTTTAATTTCTTACTATAATAATCAAGTTATTCATCAGGCATACAACAACTACCTACGATAAAAGAAAGTAGAAAAAAAATAATGACTTTCAACTTCTGGGATTTCTTTGACAAATTTTCCCAAAATGTCTAATGCGAGAACAGGGAATATCAGAAATAAATACTTTGCTTATGGGTTTAAGGAATGTCTCTGGTCTGAAATATAACAAAATGTTGGTGCCTGAAATTCATTCATAACAAATTAAACTGTAATTGAAAAGGCCTTTCCTAGATCAGTGTAAATCAATCACTAATGTGATTAGTAGATAAAGTACATGCTAGGCGAAGTCAATAAAAGCTTGCATTAAAGAAATAATGTTATGTCTTTTTCTTATGAAACAATGGCAGCCTTATAAATACTAAATGTTATATTAATAATTGATAAACCTCTATAATAAACAAAACATTTATAATGCAGTTATAATTTAATTTAGATTCATTGAGAAACTATCCTTTTTGAAGAGACATTATTTTAGGAAGAGGACAATTAGATTAATAATCATTGAGACAGAGTTTAGATAATGTCTTTATCATCTGCATACTTAAGGCTTTTGTGAACACAATTTTTGATATCTAAAATTAAATTAGAAAATCTTGTAGATTTAGATATGAAATTATGTGTTATAGAAGATTCACTTAGCTCATATTTTGATTCTGGTTCTAAGGTAAGGAAGTAGATACATTAGCTTAAAGCAGTTTCATTACAAAAATCTGGAACACACGTTCATTGCAATTTTACTATATAGCATTGTGCTGTAGCACAAAGTGTGGCACAAAGTTAGTATTTTGGATGGTATTTTAAAGGATATAATCAGCAGCAGCAGAATATAATTATAGCTGTTTCATGTTTAACATGGCCCGGGTTTGGCCAAAGGGTAGTATGACAGTGAGATTCTGGAACATAAGTCACCCATGTGGCATGCCTGGGATTTTGATGCATACATCATGTCTTATGAACATGACATTTATGTTGCTGGTGGGATTAATATGCAATGATTAATGTTATCACTGAGGTTAGTTAATTCTTTTATTTTAAATGGTTAACCCAGTGGTCAGTTGCATGTGCAAATGCCGCTGTTGCACTCAGATGTTTGGAAAATCATGCAGACAAGGTGAAACTAAAAACAGAAAGGGCTGAGAATCTAGGAAACTGGACGGAACTAAGAACAAGGAGGGCCAAGACTATTAGATATTAGGGTCTGAAGGATGCTCAAGTGTGACCCATCTCATGAAATGCAAATTACAGCATAACACAAACACGCACACACACACGCACAACAAAAGAAAGTTTCACTAAACTTTTCCCTTTACTTACCTTAATTAAATGAGGTGCAAGATAACATTTATTTTCTATTTAATTCTATTCTCTGTCATTAAAAAGCATTGCTGATTCCTATAATGTGAGTTGATTTATTTTCACTAACAAGTCATGATGTACAGCAGGAAAAAAGTGACTAATTTTAATACATGTTTCTTAATATGGAGTACATGGAGAGGTTTTAAGAGCTTATTTAAGCCATGAAATCATTTGAGGAGATGGTACATTTCCGTCAGATTCTCACATGGATTTATGACATCCCTTCAAGATAATAGAAAAATAAAATATATAGAGCTATTTACAGTTAGAACAGTACATGGTACACATGTATTATACTAATATACCCTTATATGTGTTATCTTATTAAATCCTTACAACAGTCTTTTAAGATTGACACAAATTGTAACCAAATTGTTTAATTGTAGAAATTCATGCTTAATGGGAGAAAATAATTTTTCCTTAGATTATTTAATTAATAAGTGGCAAGTAGGATTCTCATTCAGCACTTTGACTTCAGACCAATTTTTTTAAGCCTGTGAAATCCAGTAAACTCTTATCCTTCTCTTCCTTCCTTCCTTCCTTCCTTCCTTCCTTCCTTCCTTCCTTCCTTCCTTCCTTCTTTCCTTCCTTCCTTCCTTCCTTCCTTCCTTCCTTCCTTCTCCCTCCCTCCCTCTCTTCCTAGGGTTTATTCATAACCTGCTCTGTGTACCAAACATTGAGAACATGAAATTAACTAAGATTGCCCTGATATCCTTATAGTCCATTGAGGGATAAACAGGTAAAAAATAAGGGACATTTCAAAAACCACAAAATAAGAGTCAGCAAAGTAGGAACAGACATAAATTCAGCATGAAACTAAGGCTAACTCTTTAAATACTACGTATTTTGTAAGTTTCATGGTAGAGCAAAAAGCAATGCTAGATTTGGCAGGTCCAAAATATGCAATTTAGGAATCTGTCACACTTTGTATATCCTGACATTCTTAATATGAGATGGGTACACTTCACATCTGGTCACTTTGGAGAGTTCTTGGTTGGGACAAAGATGCTTTCATGTTCACATGAAAACTCTAGGGTTCCTGTTTATAGTAATGAAATTCACTCCTGGTTGTTGTAATCCATCCAGAAATCTGCATAGTCACTTGGTTGCAAAAAATAGGCTCAGGTGGTACAGATCTGTAATTTTTTACCATGACACTAATTTTAGCAAGAGTCGAATTCTCTAGGTCTGGGAGAAACTCATGAAATTCACAATGCGCCTGTCAACTTCTCTGATTATATGTATACAAAGAGTTAGAACTAGAGCAAAGTTCCTTATTTCAATGGACAACAGGGCCCAAACTATTAGCTAAGTGCTGACTTTCCTTTCTCCATTTCATATACATGCAAACAGGAACATCTTTGCAACAGGTGGTCTAACACAGGTTATAATTGTTAAGAATATATGGAATGTAGATACAGAATCTCAGTAATTCATTCTAGCTTATGTTAAATGTTTAAATATTTGGGGTGATTTTAAAGTATTAAAGTTTTAAGAAAATGTCACACACTATATAGAAATCAAGAGTCAATATGAAAGCTTTAACTAGTTTCAATTACTCTGTAATTATTATTTAGAAATTATTTTTTCATCCAGTTGTAAACCATGTGGGAAAATACGTCTACTTGATTTATAGTTTCTTTCTATTCTTTGTCTAACTTTGATCCTCAATTTATACATTATACTCTGCTTATTGAATACCTGGTTGTCTCTAAAATTTAAATAATCTTAGAGAAGAAAACACCATTTAAACACACACCAAGATGTGCCAGATACAAATCAAAATTCAGAGGGATATCTCAGCTGCAGAGGTACCCCCTGAGGAGTAAGGGGTCCCAGCCCCATACAAGGCACCACAGCCAGGGTTCCAGTGTCAGAAGGAGAATTTCCCATATCTTCTGCCTGCAAAATCTAGTAGATATTGTGGCTGAGTGTGATAGAGGATGCTGGAGTCCCAGGCAGTTCCTCTTGAAAGGCCAGTGTGCAGAATTACTCAGACTCAATATCTTTGAGCTCCATTGTTGGAGCAGCAGATAAAAAGGTACCAGGGACATAAGGGGAGGAACTGAGTTGTCTGGTATCAGGGTGAGAGCTGGAAGGGTGGCTTTCTGCCAGACAAAAGTACTGGCAGAGACCATTGCTCCTTTTCTGAGACCACAGAGCAAATGCACAGGTGCCATCAACCTGGCTCACACTGGTTGCCCCAGTGATTCCTTGATAACCCAAATCACCCAACTTGTGAGCCCACCCAAGCCATTTCTAGTGGCTTTTCCATATAAACTGCTTGTTTTGGATCCTGCTGTGGACTTTCCTAAAATCTCAAAGGTTCACAAAACTACAAACAAGCAGTATCTGGCCTTAATGTATCCCATACCACTTGTTAAGTGGCCCTAAGTGTGGCACTAGCAGCAGTCAGGCTTGGTTCACAGCTTGGTCTCTCCTGGGCACCTCCAAGCCCAACATAGTAGCAGCCATCGGTAGATCACTCTGCATCTCATGCAGGGTAGCCCTATCAAGGCACAGGTGGTGGCTGACCTTGCAAGGAGGGCCCAGAGCTAGTGCACCCAATGGACAGCATTAGTCCATGCCAGATTACAATGCTATCATGTCCACAAGCAACAGATACAAGGGGAAGACCTGATGAACACCAAAGTTCCACTGAAGCAAGTCCTGCTCCACAGGGTTAACACTTGCACAGCAGCTCTGATGTTGTAGTTGAAGCTAATCCTCACAACTGATCAGCCTAAGAGCCAATCCCTCCCAGTGATGCCAAAACCAATCAAGGCTCAACTACAACAATACAGTGCACATAGCTCAGAAAGAAGGATACCTGGAGTGCTCAGTTCAGGTGACTGGGGAGGCTGCACCTGTGGGCCCTACATGACACCTACTATACCAGGCCAAAATATCAAGTCTGGGATGTATAGCAGCTCCACCTAATATAAAGAAAAAAAATAGGGAACCAGCCAAAATGCAGAGACAAAGAAGCATCACAAATGAAACAATGGAAGAAATCTCCAGAAAAAAGAGCTAACTAATATGGAGACAAGCAAACTACCCAATACAGAGTTCAAAACAATGGTTAAAAGTATGCTCAAGGAACTTAATGAGAACTTCAACATTATGAAAAAGAACTTAGAAACCATAAAAAAGAACCAGCCATAAATGAAGGCTAAACTATTTGAAATGAAGAATAATTTATAGGGAATCAATAGTAGAGTAGATGAAGCCAAGAATAAAATTAGTGATTTGGACAATGATAAAGCAAAACACACTTGGGACAGCAAAAAGAAAAAAAGAATACAGAAAAATGAAGATAGTGTAAAGAGTTTCTGGGATAACTTCAAGCATGACAACATTTTTATCATGGGGATGCTGGAAGAAGAGACAGAGCAATAATTGAAAACCTATTCAAAAAAATAATGACAGAACATTGCCTAAAACTGGTGAAGGAAGTAAACATACAAATCTAGGAAGCACAGAGAGTCCCAAAGAAGATGATCGCAGAGTGACCCCCATCAAGACACATCATAATTAAAATGCCATAGATTAAAGACAAAGAAAGGATCTTTAAAATAGCAAGAGAAAAGCAAGGGAGCTCCCATAAAGCTGTCAACTGACTTTCTCAATGGAAACTTCACAACCATGAGGGAGTGGCAAAAAATCTTCAAAGTGATGAAAAGCAAGGACCTACTAGCAGAATTACTCTACCCATCAAAACTATCATTTAGAATGGAATAAAGAGCCTCCCATTCAAGGAAAAGCTAAAGGAGTTCATCACCACCAAATTACTATTACATGAACTGTTAAAGGGTCTTCTGTAAAAAGAAGAAAAGAAACGATTAAAAAACATGAACAGTGAAATGGCAATAAATACATATCTATTAAAAGGAGCATAATCAGTGGACACGGGAAACTGGGGGTTAGGGAGGAGCGGGGGAAAGGGCAAGGGGAAAAAATGGAGATCTATCTATCATCTGTTGTAATACTTATCTATCATTTGTTGTAATACTTTAAGCAATGAAATAAAAAAAAAAGAAAAAAAAAAGAAAAAAAACAAACAAACAAAATAAACTAGCAAGCAGACCAGAAACAAACTCATAGATGCAGAGGACATTTGATAGCTACCAGATGGGAGTTGGGTTGGGGAGATGGGTAAAAAATGTGAAGGATTGAGAAGTACAAATTGGTTGCTGCAGAATGGCCATGTGAATATAGTCAATAATATTCTAATAACTATGTATAGTGTAAGATGAATATGAGATTTATCAGGATGATCATTTAATAAGTTATATAATGTCTAATCAATGGGGTGTATGCTTGAAACTAATATTATATTTTATGTCAACTGTACCTGTGAGAATGGTTTATTGATGTGAGTTTAACATCAATAAACTCACAAATGACAAGTGTTGGTAAGGAGGTGGAGAAAAGGGAATCCTCAAGCACAGTTGGTGGGAATGCAGATTGGCACAGCCACGGTGGAAAACAGTATGGAGTTTCCTAAAAAAATTAAAAATAGAACTGTCTTTTGACCCAGCGATTACGCTTCTAGGAATATATCAGAAGAAACCAGAAACCCTAGTTTGAAAGAATATATGCACCTCTTTGTTCATTGCAGTTTTATTTGCAATAGCCAAGATTTGGAAGTGATTTCAGCAGATGAGTGGATTAAGAAAGCTGTGGTCCATTTACACAATGGAATACTGCTTGGCCATAAAAAAGAAGGAACTTACCTTCTGTGACAGCATGGATGGACCTGGAGAGTATTATGCTAAAAGAAATCAGCTAGTCGGAGAAAGAAAATACCATATGATTTCACTCATGTGGAATCTAATGAACAAAATAAACTAACAAAATAAAATATACTCATAGATGCTGAGGGAAAACTGACAGCTGTCAGAGGGGAGAGTATTGAGGGGCTGAGAGAAAAAGCTGAAGAGATTAAGCAAACAAACACAGATAACAGAATGGTGATTGCTAGAGGAAAAAGGGGCTGGGAGTAGGTCAAAAAAAGCAAAACAGGGATAAATGGTGGCACTAAGAGATTTGGCTTTGGGTGATGAGTGCATGATGCAGTGTGCAGATGATGTTATAAAGTTATACATTGAAAACCCATATGGTTTCATTAACCAATTTCACCCCCAAAATTCAATTAAAATTTCTATAAGCTCTGAAGGCAATTCCATAGCAAGTTCCTAAAAACATTGTCAATAAAACTAGCACTTTTGAGAAAATATCACACTACCTGACTTCAAATTATTCTACAGAGCTATGATAATCAACATAGCATTGTACTGGCAGAAACACAGACACACAGATCAATGAAACAGAATTGAGAGCCCAGAAATAAAAGAACTTAAACATGGGCAAGTAGTTTTGACAAAAGAGCCAAAAACACTTGATTGAGTGGGCGGGAAGCCTCTTCAATAAATGGTGCTGAGACAATTGGAAAGCTACATGCGAAAGAATGAAACTAGATTACAGCTTGTCCCCATGTACAAAAAACTAATTCAAAATGGGTCAAAGACCTCAGTATAAGATCTGAAACAACAGATTACATAGAAGAAAACACAGGTGCTAAACTTATGGACCTTGGTCATACAGAACATTTTGTGAATTTGACCCCAAAGGCAAGGGGAGTAAATGCAAAAATATAGGAATGGGACTATATCAAACTAGGAATGGGACTATATCAAACTAAAAAGCTTCTACACAGCAAAAGAAACCACAAACAAAATAAAAAGGCAACCAAACTAATGGGTGATGATATTTATAAGCAGTAGCTCCAACAAGAGATTAAAATTAGAAATATATGATGAACTTACTCAATTCAACACTAAACAAAAATAAAATCCAATAAAAAATGGGCAGGGGATCTTTCCCAAGAAGAGAGCAAATGGCCAACAGATATATGAAAAGATATTCAATTCCACTAGTTATTAGGGAAATGCAAATGAGATATCAACTCACACCTGTCAGCATGGCTATTATAACAAAACAGGTAAAAACAAGTGATGAAGAGATTGTGGAGAAAAAGGAACCCTCATCACTACTGGAGGGAATGTAAACTTGTACAGTTACTATGGAAAACATGTTCCTCAAAAAACTAAAAATAGAGTGACCATATGACCCAGCAATCCCTATTTTGGATATTTACCTGAAAAACTAAAAAAAAAAAAAAATTGTTTGCAAAGATATATGCACCCTTATGTTTCATTGCAGCATTATTCTAGGTGGCCAAGACATAAAGATAACCAAAGTAGCTTTCTATAGATGATTGGATAAATCAGTGTGTAATAGCTGGTATATTTCCCCTAAACCCTAATCATCCCACAAAAAAAGGGAATTGAAAATTAAGCTAAACACCCAGTTTTCTACTGTATAAACTACTGAATACCTCTCCCAGCTTCTGGCTATCTTCATGCTTTTCTTTGATTCATATGCATATTATTCTGTAAGGAGAACTTTATTTGATATATTTTATTTTACAACTTAAATTTATAAAACAGTGTATGAAACAATATCCAGAAATAATGTGCAACCCTTTTCCAATTAATCAATGGAAATTAAATTATTTTGACATATTCCTTCAAATGCCTATAAAAGGAACTGAGACCCAGGCAACATAATACTCTCGACTTTATCAAGTTTCTTGTAGATTAAAAAAGCATAAGGGTTAATAATCAGAGATCCTTAAGCATACAGTAAGAAGGGCCTAATCCTTTTAGGATCTAATGTCTACAATTAAAATGCGTATTTCTTAAGAGTTCTGCTTTGCCAGTAAATTACAGATGCCTGGGATCTTACTGTGTGCATGCAGCAAGTAGTCTGAGTAGTTAACAGAACATTATAAAGAGAAAAATGTGGAAAAGTTTATAAACCAAATATGCATGTCTCATTTGAAATGCAGTAAAATGGATATGGTTGTTTGATCTTTGAACATATTTTTTCATAATTTATTTAGAACATTAGAAGCACACCTTATGTGTTATTTCCTTCACAGCTGAATGACTCTTAATTACTTTACTTAATGGGAAACACTACTTTACACAAAATGAGTGTTGTGAGGGGACATAGCTATGGAAGCAAAGTGCATCATTAGCTCTTTATTTCATGAACCTGGAGTTTAAATGCTTGGGCACAGTGGATTTGAAAGAAGCTATGGTGTGTGTTTTTCAGATACATTGCTTGTTCAGATTCAGCCTGAATTGTTTATCAACACTTCACATACAAATTCGGGGAGAGATTAGCAATGGTGTGATAGCTCTCTATTTGTTCATTAGTAGTAAGTGATTCACAAAAGCCACATCCTGGGCACAGAGAGCAATTGGCTTCACATTCTCTAGGGTGGGTTGGGAAAGCGCGAGGACTAAGTCCTTGCATTCATTTTGGATGCGGCACATTTGGGAGTTTGGAGAACTCAGAGAGGTGGTGCTGAAGCACACTTTTTCTGGTAAGAAAACATCTGACAGAGTTGTGACTGCAGAGGACTACCTGGGGAGCCTACACACCAGGGGCAGAGATTTCTTCCTGTGAAACATCCTTTTCTCGGCTAACCTCTGTCAGTGGTTTTCCCAGGGAAGTCCCTGCAGGAGCCTGTGAGGATTCCAAGCCTCTGTAACCTTTGATGATATTTTGAATATCATTAGAAGGAAGACTTGAAAGGTTACTTTGTCAGGAGACTCACCTTGGAACAGTCTGTTTTTCACTTTATTGTGGAGAACAGAAAATGAAGTTTTTTATATTGCTCTCTCTCAGGCTTGACTGTCTGTATCCTTACCCATCTGTTCCTTTCAGATCTCAACAATTCAAATCACGGTGCTCTGGGCACAGATTAGAATTTTAAGAACAATCCTCTCTACTGCCCCTTTAATATATTTGATATCACAAAACACACATCCTTTCAGCAAAAGTTCATTTCTAGTAACCTATAGCCCCCGTTAATATAGGGCATCAAGTCACAAATCTTTCATGGCGGGGCCGGAGGAAATCTACGGTTGCTGAAAAGTCATATTTGATGACCTCGGTTTCTTTAAGATTCTATTTCTTAATATGAAGTTTTTAATTTATAACAAAACTGTTTGCCGCTTCATACTTTTAGAAAAGCACTGAAACTATGACAGATGATGTGAGTGATAGTTAAACACTATTTGCAAACTGTGTGGATTTTCATTAAATAACAAAGCATACAACGTGTAGAGGGACCCAGACATCAGTCATCAAGGAAGTCCTGTCCATCACTAGCTTCCGTTTCATGGTGCAGTACTTCGAAAGGGCTTTTGTGGGCTGGAGAACAGTTCGTTTTGTAAGCAATTATCCTCCCTTCTTAAGAGAAGTAGAACTTAGATCATTGCTAATTCTTTGCAATAGCAAGATGGTTTTCAGAACTGATGTGGGAATGGCTTTTGACAGATGTGAGGTTGGGTTTGTTCTAAGAACAACAGTTGAGTGGGTGAGTGAAATAAAAGGACAGTCTGGTTCCTAATCCCAAAAATGCACATTGATCTACATAACAAAGCGATTCAAAGAAGGTGAGGAGATGAGAAGTCTGCTCTTAATGTGCCCCTTTAGTGTGAACACATACATTTTTTTTTAACTAGGGAGAATGCAGCATCTTTAAAAAAATGATATAACCTTGGAATAACTAAACAAAGCTGGGAAAGCAATTAGTTTCCTCATGAATAGTGATTGCATAGTACATCTCCTGTGTTTATTTCAGAGCAGGTGATTGATTTGATGCTTCTGGGTCTTGCCTTTTGAACAACGTCTGCAGATGAGCAATACAAGTGTCTCTTGATGGAAATGCAGAATCTCAGCCCCACTCCAC
>PVJC01018296.1:15624-31592 GCA_004026665.1 Murina feae | reverse complement strand
TGCGCGCGCCTCCGTACCTCTGTACTTTGCTTCTGCCGCTCCTCTGAGTCTCAGACTCTTCTCTAGTTGTAGGATTTTCACTCAGCCAGCTGTCCTGTGGGTGCGAGTGGTGTCCGTGTGTTCTTTTCGAGGTTTTTCTGAAATAGTTGTTCACAGCTGCATTTACGGTGTCCACCCTATGCCGCCATCTTGTTTCTCCAGGAAAAACTATTTTTCTGAAACTTCCAACAAGAAGTATTCCAACATTGTGGAGAGCTTTTATCCGGGGTTGGAGGAAGGAGGGCGGGAAGAGAAGTGATAAGTTTTTATTTTATATAGACAAAAGAAGTCTTGTTTTGGAAATTTTGAAGCTACACAAAAGTAAAGATTAATAGTATAATGAACTCTCACATACCTACCTTTTAGTTTCAGCCTATGGAGTGGTATGTCATTTATAGTCTTCATTTTTTCCCCTCCACCCAACAAAAAACCTGGATTATTTAAATACCAGGATATAAATTCAATGCAAATATTTCACTAGACATGGAATTCCTTTTTTAAAATATAATCACAAATCCACTCATACTTAAACCAGCAACAATAATTCCTTAATGATCTCTAATATGTAGACAATCAGTGCTCAAATTTCCCCAAATGTTCCATATTTATTTTTTATCAGCTATATCTTCACCTTTTAAAAATAGTGGCTGTTTTTAAGGAACTCACTCACATAGCTGAAATTCCCTTGCAGTTCCTCTTAGAAATATTTCTTTAAATAAGTGCTTAGTCATGGGACATTTTATCATAAATGTAACAGTCACTCTAGGCCTTTACCGAGATGGGCCCACATGCTGTACAACTGGAGAAACAGACCTCACTCTGGCTATTTCTTACTGTAGGGCAGCTCCTTATGGTACCAAAAGCTGGGAGTCAGGAAGCCTTGATTCTGATCTTAATTCAGCTATTATACTAGCATAACCTTGAGCAAAGCCATTTTCTTCTGTTTCTCAGTTTCCAGGCCTATAAAATAGTGGGTTATGTAGAGTGGGTTACTCTACATAATCTCTAAATTTCTTTCTGGTTCTTAGGTTCAACATGTTTGATTACATGTTTAATTTCAAATACTATACCTACATGATGTTATTGGCAAAGATGAGAGCATGTCTGTTATAGAAGAGAGCAGAGTATCTGAGATCGTTAAGACCAGTTCAATTTGCACTCTAGTTACCTTGGATAAGTCATTAGCCTTTCGAAGCCTCACTGTCATACTACGTTACAGTTATTTATCTTCTGTATTCATCTCTCCTAATACATAAACTTCTAGAGTGATGTTTTCTCAGATTCATCTCTGGAATCTGGTAGGTACTTGATACATATTTATTATATAAACAAATGGATGGATAAGCAATCTGAAGGTAAGAATAACTGCTCTGTCTACAAGATTATTGTATGGTGAAATGACCTAGTATATGATAATGCATCTTTTATAGTATGCATTTTATTATTTGTATTTGAAACATTCCAAGTAGTTTATTCACTTATAAAAATCTGACCTTGCCTTTAACCTTTGGTAAGGGATGAATCACAGGCACTTTTTTCTTTCCTATGCTATATTTTATCTCTTTGGAAATTTTTATTTCCAACCCTGCTTCTTTCTTCCTTTTTTAAAACTAAAATATACTCCTATGTACTCACCATTTTTTTTCATAATCTTTTAGAAGAATTTTCTAAAAAATAATTAGTTGGTAGCTTAGTGCCAGTCTAATTTAAGTAAGGCATTAATTTCTACAATCCAAATAATGCAGAAGGTAGTGTAACGGTGACTGCATATATCAGACACATAAAAAAAATTTTAAACATATTTTATTGATTTTTACAGAGAGGAAGGGAGAGGAATAGAGAGTTAGAAACATCGATGAGCGAGAAACATCTCATCAGCTGCCTCCTATATACCCCCCACTGGGGATGTGCCCGTAACCAAGGTACATACCCTTGACCAGAATAGAACCTGGGACCTTTCAGTCCACAGGCTGACGCTCTATCCACTGAGCCAAACCAGTTAGGGCCACATAAAAAAATTTTAATGTATTTTTATTGATTTTAGAGAGGAAGGGAGAGGAAGAGATAGAAACATCAGTGATGGGAGAGAATCATTGATCAGCTGCCTCCTACACTGTCCCTACTGGGGTATGGAGCCAGAAAGCCCTCAACCCAGGCATCTGCCCTTGACTGGAATTGAACCCTAGATCGGTCAGTCCACAGGCTGATGCTCTGTCCACTGAGCCAAGCCGGTTGGGCCATATAAATTTTTTTATGATCTAAAGTTCACTGGAATTAGCTCCCTAAAGATTATCCTAATTCAGTTTCTACTACAGCAGAATGTGAATGGTCTCTTTCTTTTTTGTAATGACACTAAATTTAGTTTATCATTTCATGATTCCTGATTGCACTTGGGTACTATTTTGAAAGATGACCATTTCCCTTTACCGTGTTCAAATCTAGCACAATCCCCAGGGTAGCATTTCCTAAAAGGAGTACTAGTCCTAAGCTTATGCTCACAAAAACCCGTGACTGGACAGACACATTTAGGAAAGTTTGCGTATCATACCCTCTTTTTGGTGAGTCAAGAACACCTTTAGCACACAGAAGATTCTCCAAGGCCTTGCTATTAAGCTATATATCGCATTTCCATTGTGTAACATATAAACTTATTTAACTCAGCATTTCTCAAACTTCCTTATTTTATGTACCACTAAGAAAGAAAAACTGCCAATTAAACTAGGACTTAATGCTAAGATGCCATCAAATATGACATCAGAGATGTTAACATTCAAAAGTCTGTATCTGTATCTTGGAATAGATGAAATGTGGTATACGGCCACGGAACTCCACCCCCACACCCCCGACATAATGAGAATCTCATGTTCTCTGGAACACTCTAGAAAGTCTAGGGCTTTCAGAAGTATTTCAGAGAAATAGAGTACAGGCTATTTCTTCTTAGAAGGAGTAAAAGAAATGAAATTTTTAAAGTTAAAAAAGAAAGAAATACTGGTCACCCGTTTTTTTGATGTGAAATAGACCTGGTTCAGTTAAAAAGTAATTTCCAGCCCAGCCGGTGTGGCTGGCTGGTTGAGCATGGACCTGTGAACCGGGAGGTTACCGTTAGATCCCCTGTGTGGAGGTGCAAGAGGCAGCCCATCAATGATTCTCTCTCATGGATGTTCCTATCTCACTCCCTTCCTGTTTGAAATCAATACAATAATATTTTGTAAGAAGTTATTTCCTGCTCCACATCAGAATGTAACTGTCCAGCTGACCTCAACGAGCATGTAAATCCCTTTAAATTAAAATGTAATTAAATCATTCAGCCAGCTGACAGGCTTCACCACACAGGTAGTTTACTTTCACTTTAAATAATGAACCCCTGTGCCTCTGAAAAGCCCTATATCCCTAAGTGACTCAACTTCCTAACATCGTCATTAAAATCTTTAGCATTTTACAGGTAATAAATAGGCTTGGGCGTAAAGCACCAGTAACTTGAAGAGTGAGTCAGATGAAGGATGTGAGTGTTGGGGCTAGTTTGGAGGATGTAGGTAAATCCGTTTACAGGGAAGGGGCGCGGTGGATGGCCCCGCTCTTCAGGCTCCCTGTGCACGAGCGCACAGCCTGATCCAAGTCTACCCACTTACATGCCTCTCCATTACGCCCCTCCGACTCCTGAGGGGTGTGGGCATGCCCTCGGGGACAGCGCGTACCCCCCTAGGCTGGCCCAGGCTACCCCGACGCCCAAGTTTCGTCCCTCGGAAAGTCTGAACTGAATGTATCCACCTTTCCTGACGAGGATCTGGCGGAACCCTCCAGGCCTTCGCGCCGTCCTTCGGGCCCAGAACCAACAGCCCCTGACGCCCTGGTGTCCGGGTCACCTTCGCCCCGCACCTCGCCGCCTTCTCCCCCGCCCCGCGACCGGTTTCCCCGCCAGCTTCCCACCGGCCGGGGCCTAATGCCCACGGGGAAGATTGGGGACGGGGGGCGGCAGGAAAAGCTTGCGCGAGCTCCGCCGCGGAGATGCTGGAAGCTGGGGGAAGGCCTCTGACGGCCGCTTCTTCTCTATTCACGAGGCGCCGTCTCCAGGGCTCCGCCGCCGTCCTCCGCCCCTGCCTCTCGCGCCCAGCCGGGCGGTGGGGGCCGCTGCGGGCGTGCGCGGCGCGGGGACCACGGGTCGTTTCCAAGGCGGGGTCGCGGGGAGGCGCACCCCCAGTCCCACCCCACGGCTGCGGTGCCGTTCCCGCACCTCCAGCCAAGCTCTCCCCTCGCCCGCTCGCCCGCACCCAGGTCTGGCCCCCGCGGGCGCGGCGCCGGGGCCCCCAGGCGCAGCGCAGCCCCCGTGCCCGCCGGGCGCGCGGGGGAGGGGCGCGGCGCGCGCCAAGTTGCTGAGTGGCTTCGCTCGCTCAGAAGTTGCGGCTGAGACGGCAGCTTCCTCCCCCTTCCTGGACTCGGCGGCTGGAAACACACACACTCGCCCGTCACCAGCCGCCACCTGCCCTCGCCCCTGCGGCCCCCGCCCAGACTCTGCAGCATCCCTCCCGGCGCCCGCGAGGAGCCCAGGTTTCCAGCGGAGGCGGGCTGGGGGCGGGCGCGCGCCGCCGTGGGGTGGGGAGGAGGTGATGGCGGGGGCGGGGGGAGGATGCCTCGGAGCTTTTGTACTTTGCTTCCCCCGCCAGCACTCCCCCCCTGCCCCCCTCCCGGCCTCCCGGAGCAGAGGAGCGTGCGGAAAAGGAAAAGGGAACGGGCGGTGTTCCCGGCCCTCCGACTGGGGGCTTCTCCGGGGGCGGCGGGAGGGGCTCCGCCGGGGGCTGAAGTCGCAGACAGGTGCTCGCGAGCCCACGTGACGAGGGAGGGGCCGCGCACGGGCAGCCGCGGGGTGGGGTGGGGTGCGGTGGGGTGGGTGGGGGCCGGCTCCCTCCCGTTCCCTCCCGGTTCCCCGTGGAGTCCGACGGCGGGCGCACCCGGCCCGCAGCGGCTTGGGGTTGCTGGCGGGCGGCCCTCCGGAGCGCCGGTGCCCTCGGGGCCTGCGTGGAAGGGGAAGGAAGAAGAGGGATGAAAGGGGGTGCGAAAGTGGGTCAGGAATGTAACTGGACGCTGCGCACCCACTACGCACCCCCCTCCCCGCCTCCGTGGCCGGCAGGGGCGGCCGCCGCCAGCCTTGGAGAGCGAGTCTTTGCTGTTGTAGTTCCCCGGCATTACCGGTGGACGGTTACCAGGGGATCCGGAGGGATGTGTTTCCTGTGACCCTTTGGGAAGAAAAACTTAGTTGCCTCAGTAACCGAGTTTGGCTTGGATGCAATGATGCAGTGAATGTTCTAGGTGAGCCTGGCCGAGAGGAGAGGAGGCTGCAGTTGCACTAGGGGGTGGATTAGCTTATTACTGAACCAAAACGTGAAAGAAAAGCAAGCCGGCAAGGAGGTGGGTTTTTGCCCTGTTTCAGAGAGCATAAAAGTTTTTGCATTTGAGTTTGAGTCTCCTAAATATAAGGCGCAGGCACATGAATTTACCCGAGTTCTAACAAACACTGACTTAGTTGACAACGAAGGTTTGACGTTGTTCGCTAGCGTTGGAAAGAACAGGGGACAGTGACAGTTTTGTATTTGGGGAAGGTCTGAGAAACAAACGTGGAAAGTTTTATTAAAAGAAGAAGAAGAAAAAACCAAAACCTTAAAGCAGGAGGAGAGCAGCCAGGTTAGTTCCCTCCCAAACATGTGATTAGAAGGAGAGAGCCAGATTTAAAAGTGATGGGCTTTGGGTTTGAATGCTGGTGACAGGCAGAATCAAGGAAGAAATAGTATTTAAAAGTGAGACTGCAAAGACAAAGCTTAGCCACGCAGAGTTGGCAGCCAACTCTTGTTGAGTACCTGTCCCAAGTTTGGTCCCATTGCCCTTCTCCTGATTTTGTGCCGTGGGCTTTAGTCACACAGTGCAGGACAGGGCTGTGGAAGCAAGGCCCAAACGGCCATGGCAGGAAACAGAAGAAATGTGTAGCTGCTGGAGTTTTAGTCACAAGTTAAAAGGGTGTGTTCGCCTGTAAAAAGATCTTAAGAGTTATGGGAAAAGCTGATTTGGGAATTAATGTAAATTGCTGTTTCCAAGGCAACCCTATTTAAAGAAATTTAAATTGAGATGTATTTTTGTTTGTTTTTACTTTAATCCTCACCCGAGGGTTTTTTTTTTTTTTATTATTGATTTTAGAGAGGGAGGGTGGGAGAGAGGAACATCAATGTGAGAGAGAAACATTGCTCTGTCGCCTCCCGTACCTGCTCTGATGAGGGATTGAACCCACAATCTTCTGGTGACTAGAACATTCTATCCAACCGTGCCACTGGCCAGGGCAACATTGAGATTATATTGAATTAAAGAGTGTATTTTCATAGGAAGCAAAAACTAGCAAGCTGAACTTTTATAAATTGAACCACATTCTCAATATATGAAAGAGGTCATCTTGTTGTGAAAACATCTAACCATTCCCAAATTTCCCCTTTTCAAAAAGTTCACTAAATTGCTCATTAGCGAAATAATAATAATAACAGTTGGCCTTGGGAGTGGTAGACTGGATTTTTGACAGTACTTTCTAGATAGGGGATCTTCTACTTACTTATTTTCACTTCCGTTGTTTGCCTAAACCGTAGACCAGCAATGGTTGGAAACTGACAAATTTCGTATATTGAATAGTCTTTTATTCTGAATGAAAATGGTAGAGTTCTATGACCGTCTTCTGGAAACTTGGAAAACATGAACCTGTTCATGATCTTAGATTTTGTCACTCTGTTAAGGAACATGATTTCCTTCTTTGTTACATAAATTTGGGGGCACTTTTTAAGAAATCATGTATGTATAAGCAGGTTTTCACATGGGTTATTTTGGACAGAGCATTGGAAAGCATTTGCTGCCGCCCTCAAAACACTTTTTTGAATGAACATACGCTTTAAACAGCCACCTACTTTGTATATAGAATGGTGTTAAGCACTTGGGGTCAGGAGGTTACAGAGAAGCATATTCATGTTTCTAAAAAAGTCAAGTCTAATACTGTTTAGTTGGGGATGACAAATATAAGAAGTTTAACTGTTCAGAAGTTAAATAAAAACAATGTATGCATAAGAAGAGATGACGGATTCTCAGGTGAAAGTTAGGAATTGCAAAGTGAAATAATGACGGATTAAAAAATTATTTTTCTTCTATTTATTTTCTAAAATGTTAACAATAAACTGCATTGCTTCTGTGGAAGAATAAAAGCTGGCTTATTTTAGGGATATGTTGCCAGGCAGCCATTGTATGGTTGACTGTCAATGGGAGTCCAGTCAGGAAGTGCCCAGGAACTGACTTCCTGGGAGGTGTGGAGGGGTGTGGAGCAGAGAGCAGAGGGTGAGAGAGAACACACCCTTACTTCAGAAAGGCTCTCCTGTTGCAGGGTTCTCTTCGTGTTCTGGAGGGTAGCTGTCACACGCAGCCTTTAGGAGGGAGCTGGTAGAACTTGAACTTAGGTCTTAAAGGAGGTATCCAATTTTTAAAGCTAGAGAGAGGAAGGCGTTCCTAGTGGTAGAAGTGAGGTAAGCCAAGAGGCAGGAAGTTGCAGGAGATGGATCAAATGTGAAATTATGTCATTTAAATGTAGATTAGGAACAGACCAATGAGGGATCTGCAGATAATGGAGACTTGTGACAGTTTTGAGCAAGGGAAATACACTTATTTAGATTTGGGGAAAGTTAATTTTGTGAGTTAGAGTGGAGTGGGAGTTTAGGGACCACAAATGGCTATTGCAGAGATCTAAGGGGGTCTGGAAAAGGGTACTATCCATGGGAATTGGTTGGAAGGCGATGCTTTGTGAGTGGTTATAAAAGGAAAATTGACCATATTTTATAGTGTGTAGATGTAGAGGGCAGTGACTTGGAGTTCAAGGTGACTGAGGATTTAAATCTAGATGCCTGGAGGGGTGGTACTATCAACAGAAAATGGAACAGGAAGCCAGTGTGCAAGGTGAACTGAAGAGCTGATTTGAAAATGGCATTCGAAGCTATGACTGGCAGCTGGGTTTAGGAAAAATGGATGAGTCCTGGCTGAAAGTAGAGATATGAGTCATCTACATAGAAGTAGGTGATTGTTGGTCAGAGAGACAGAATGAACTGAAGTTGAACTTGATGGCAAAGGACCAGTTTTAGGTAACATTAGAATACATATAATTTTTCAAAATTCTCCTCTTTCCTCATAAAAGTACAAGGAGGTAGTCATTCTTGGGGCTTTGGTTTGAGATGATCTTACTGAGTCAGCACTGTTTCACCCACCTGCTTTAACCCAGCAGCTCCCTAACCTGGTGCATCAGATTAGTGAGTCCCACCCACAGGCACTGAATCACAATATCCTGGGCTGGCAGTCTGCATTTTTTGTTTTTTCATTGATTTTTTAGAGAGAAAGGAAGGGAGAGGGGCAGAAGTTAGAAACATCCATGAGAAACATAGATCAGCTGCTTCCTGCACACCCCCTACCAGGATCGAGCCTGTAACCCCACGCATATGCCCTGACCAGGAATAGAACCAGCGACCTGTGTGGTGCATGGAACAGTGGTCAATCCACTGAGCCATGCCGGCTGGATTTTAAATAAGCTTTACAAGTCAGTCTGTTGTGGATTCCTCTGGGGGAACCAATGCCTTAGCCAGTTTGTTCCACCCTCTGAGACTGTCTCCCCTTGAGAGAGCAAGAGTTCTTACTTTTCATGACTTGGTTTCAGCCCGCTCTTTTGCTTTGCATCGGACGGACAGTCATTGATAGGAAGTGCTTGAAGTTGTTTATATCCAGATGACCTGCTGCTTTCCAAATTTAGCTCTAGTTTGGAAGCCTGGATGGATGTGTCAAAAGTTCTCTGCTCTGTTAGGTGTGAAGGATTGGGGTTGAAGTGCCATGTGTGTGCTGAGTGACTCATGTCCATCGAAGCATGTTGAGGATGATGCAACATCCCAGGCCCTGGGCAGACCGCTTCCTGTACCTTTGGCTACGCAGACCGAGGGTGTGGCGTTTGGCAATATTCTCAGGAGGAGACTGGCTGATCCTCTCCCAGGTAGCTGAGTAGTCAGAGGTAAGGGAAGGCAAGCTCTGGGCTTTAAACCCCACAGGTGTTCTAGTTTAGAAAGAAATGAATAGTCAGGAGAGTGGAGTTGGATTTCTGAAGGGTGACTATTCACACCTCTCTCAAGGGTTACCTGTCTGTCTGTGTATCTATATATTTCTTTATTGTCAGAAGAACAAAAGTCTCTCCTGAGCAGCAGCAAACATTTTTGTCACGGCCAAATTCAGTTAGCCTGATGCTAATTATCTGGCTACAAAAGATCATTTGCTCTCTTCCGTTCTTGTTTAGAACCTGTAAAAAGACAAATTCACATGTCCATATTACTCCATGTCTGGTGGACCCACAGGCAGAAACTAATGATTAAATTGATGCTGGAGATTGTAGGGGCAGCAGCCCTTCCTCCCCCCACATACAGAATTTAAACTCTCCATTTTTTTAAGTCTCTAACACTTGCAGCCAAGGGGGATGTTTTTGTTGTTGTTCTTATCCCCCTCTCCCCCAAAGAACAGAAGATGATAGAATCTAAGTTTTTTTTTAGTTCACTGTGATAAAATACATATAAAATTTACTGTCTTCACCATTTTTAAGTGTGCAGTTCAGTACAGTTAAGACAATCACTTGTTGTGTAATAGAATCCAAGTTTTGTCATTTGTTTAACGGGTATTCTAAAAATGTCAGAAAGTGAAACCCAGGTTACACAAAAAACTGTGAATGAGAGAGAATAGTATTAAGTGCAAATGGTGCATTCACATTCTCTCCTGAAAGAAGGCAGGTAGATGGCTCTTGCACGATAAACTTGCCCAAGTGCACTCATCCACAGCTGCTGATTGTGCAGAGAAGACAATTTTGTGCTTGAGATTTCTTCAAGAAGCCAGAAGTAGTACTGGTATCTTGATACAGACTGTAAAGTTTTCTTGAAGCAGTGAGTGTAGAATGAGAGAAGGTCCTCAGTCAAATGTGAATTTACAGAATTTAATTTACACAATTTCCTAGAGTTTCCAGAGTTTGTTATATATGCTGTGGAAATATTTTCCTGACATACACTGAGGGGCAGGTAATATTTGCTGCTGTTACCTAGTTTTTCTAGTGAAATACATATTTTTATGAAAATATGAGTATAAACAACAATAAAGATTCTAAATGAGCAAGAACCTCTACATTTATTATGATATGGGCTAGGGGCCCGGTGCACAAAAATTTGTGCACCCGGAGTGTCCCTCAGCCTGGCCTGTGCCCTCTCGCAGTCTGGGACCCCTCATGAGATGTCCACCTGTTGGCATGCTTGGCCAGCCTGGGTGAGGGGCTGATGGCTGTTTGCAGGCTGGCCAAGCCCCCTAGTGTGGACCCTCACCCCTTTGGGGTGTGGCCAGCCTGGGTGAGGGGTTGAGGGCCATTTTCAGGCTGCCCACAGCTCCCATTGACCCAATGTCCCAGCAAGCCTGGCTGGAATCAGGTTTCTGGGGTTTATTTATCTTCTATAATTGAAACTGTTGCTTTAAGCCGAGGCCTAGGCAGGTAACGAAGCCTCCTGTTTGGTTCAGCTCTGTGACTTCTATAATTGCAACTATGTTGCCGTGAGCAGAGAGAGGCCCAGCCGGCCTAGGCAGACAGTTTACTCCTGGTGCAACAGAAGCCTCCTGTTTACTCTAGCTCTGTGACTGCCGGCCTCCACCTTGGCTGAGTTAATTTGCATACAGCCGCTTGATTGGCTGGTGGGTGTAGCTTAGGTGTCTCAGAGAAACGGTCAATTTCAATATTACTCTTTTATTAGATAAGATGATCACATCATTAAAAGAAACCTTTTTTAAGGTTAAGTAGTTAAGATTAACAAGAAAAAATGGAAGCATTTTTTATGTTCATCTGAGTTCATAATAGACCCAAATCTATAGCTCACTCCTTTTTTTTTTTACATTAGAAAATTTATTTTCACAACCCCTTACTGTTTGTACTCAGTCACTCATAATACCCACAAAACAGGTTTGAAGCTAGTCAGTCCAACAGGATGTCAACTGCAGTTCCAAAGAAGTTGTGGGTTCATGCTTTACTAAAGGAGACATGCCTTCATTCATCCCTCCTGGCTTTGGAGGTTTGAAGTTTATGTAACAACCTTCCATTTAAAAAGTGCTGTCAACTTTGGAAAAAAACCGTATAGAATCCTCCTGCATTTACCTTATTCAAAGCTGGTTTAGTAAACTTTTGCTTATCGGTCCTGAGAAGATGTTAAAACCAGTTTGGCCACTTTTTTTTTTTTTTTTTTAATATAACATGCTAGAGGGCCTTGTGAAAAGAGTTTTGAAACAACTTTAGTTCCCAGTGTTGGAACTAAAACTGAATAAATTTTTTAAAGCATGAATATTCTTGCTATGTGTTTCTCTGTGCTTAGAGGACTCATCTTTTAAAAGCGAAGACTTTGTGGTGGGAGTTAATTACCAAAGGAGGTAATACCAGGCATGGGCCATGGAGAGTTTCCCATGAACTCGGAAGACAGTTTCTTTTGTATAAATACCGGCATTTTCATAGCCCTGCACACATGCCCTCCCAATGTGATTGACTAATTCTGTTTGTTTAGAGCAATTTTGTTCATTGTACAAAAATCAAAATATATTGATATCACAAGGTAAGTTGATTTATTTGACTTTTTGGCATTCTGAATGGGTTCTTTTTTGGCATTTTTAACATTTTTTATTTTACAATAACAATTAGCTTGCAGATTATTTTGTATTGATTCCAGCTGTGCAGCATAGTGATTAGACAATTGACTGAATTTGTTTAGAAGCAGACTTTAAATACTTTGTACTCTACTGGTATAGAAATACAGTATTTCATATGAGAGCCCTCTCTAAAGGATTAATTTGGGAATCAATCATGTGAACTATTTGAAGGGTATGAATTAACCATTTCATACCCTTCCCAACGCAGTGTAGCCATGAGCTTCAGCCGATTTCCCAAAAGAAAGTGGCCATTAATTCCTGCATCACAGATCTATAAAACATGCAAGTTCAGATGATCCTGGAAGTCTAGCATATCTCAATTTTGATTTCTTTTAAAACTAAGTTTTTACATTTTACTAGGGAAAAACTACATTTAAAATCAAACCATCCCGCCATTTACATGGGCCTATTTTGCGATGAAACTCTGATAAATGTAGGACAGTTCTGAGCTGCATGTTAGTACAGACATGGATGGTTCTACAGCCATTCATTCCCTTTTGCTTTGTCATTTCTGTGTTCAGCAGGGCCTTCTGCCTCCTGAAATGTCAGCCCTCAGACTCATGTGTATTTTGCTTTTGATTACCTTGGTCCTCAGCCAGCCTCACATTCGACACTTTCTGCATAGGCAGTGCATAGGTGCTTCTTGATGTTGAGCTGTTAATCTTTTTATTATTTCCTGTCACTTTCGCCATGATTAATGCCCTTGAGCCTGAAGGGGGAAAAGTGATGAAAAAAATGACTTTGAAAACAGCTTCGAAAAGGAGTATTTTAAGTTGGACTTGGGTCTTACCTGAGTCCATAAAACGATTGAGCAAGCACACAGTCTGTTTTGTAAGGTTGTGCTTAAACAGTTTGTAGGAGAATGGAAGAGGCCTTTCCTGGTATTTTTGCAGTAATTCTCATCTCCCTCTCTGCCGCGTGAGGTATGGTGAGAACTCACAGATGGTCTGGACTTAGTTCTACGGGAAGGTTACAGAGAGGGGTGCTCTTTCCTTTAGGATTAAAAATAAAATTCTTTCTGAGTTGTAGGCATTACCAAAACTCAGACCCCAATTCCCCTTACCCTATATCCAACTCACTGATTCTTGCGTTGGCCTTGGAAGCTCTTTCCTCACCCCACCCTAGTCTGTAGCATGCAAGGTAACCCACCAGGATGAGAAAAGAAAATATTAGAACTTCTATGGTATTTCTAGCTTGTTCTTTTTTGTTTTTTACTTCGTTAAAATTGTGGTAAAATAGAGATAACATAAAATTTGGTGTTATAATCATTTTAAGAATACAATTCAATAGCGTTGATTACATTCACTATTTTGTACAACCATCACTATTATCTATTTCCAAAATTTTATGACCCCACCAGAAACCTTATACCAAGTAAGCAATAACTTCCCATGCTTACCTTCACCCTCTAACCGCCTTTCTGTCTTTTTTGCTCATTCTAGATATTTCATGTAAGTGGGATCATACAATATATATCCTTTTGGAACTGGCTTATTTCACTTAGCATAATGTGTTCACAGTTTATTCGTGTTGTAGCATGTATGAGTACTTAATTTCTTTTTGTGGGTGAGTAATAATCCGTTGTCTGTGTAACCACATTTTGTTTATCCATTCCTGTGTTGATGGACATTTGGGTCATTTTTATACTTTGGCTATTTTGAATAATGCTGCTGTGACTTTATATAGCATGGCTGTACAAGTACCCGTTCCAATCCCTGTTTCTAGTTTTTTGGGTTATATACCTAGGAGTGGAATTGCTGGGTTGTGTGGTAACGCCATGTTTAACGTTCTGAACTCCCACACTGTTTCACTGTTTTCCATTCCCACTAACAATGTACAAGGATTACAGTTTCTCCCCATCTCTGCCAGCCATGTGATTTTCTTTCTTTTTTTTCTTTTTTTTTTAATCATAGCCATCCTAGTGGATCTGAAGTGGTTACTTGTGGTTTTGATTTTCGTTCCCCTGATGACTAATGATGTGGAGCATCTTTTCATGTGCTTACTGGTCAATTGTATGTCATCTTAAGATAACTGTTCATTAAGTCCTTTGTCCATTTTATATATATTTTTAAATTATTTATTTATTTACTTAAGGGAGGGAAAGAGAAACACCAATTTGTTGATCCACTTATTTATGCATTCATCGGTTGTTTCCTGTACGTGCCTGACAGGGATTGAACCCATAACTTGACACATCGACACTATACACTAACCAACTGAGCTACCTGACCAGAGCCTAATATATGCTTTATTATGTCTAATAGCAGTATATAGTTAATAAATAAAATACACATGTGATTGGATATATGCATATATATATTTTTTAAACATGAAGGATATACTTTTAAAGGTTTGGAGACCATTATTATAGACTATAATCATGATCCATTTTATTTATTTGCCTAATATTGGCAGGAAACGATTGATGAAAATTCTTAAGCGAATCTGATTTAGGCAAATATAATTCATTTACTGGAGTCTCCGTATGAAGCTAACCGCAGGGTTGGTCCCAAGGCTCTCTTTTAGGATGTTTCCTTTTGGTACTTAAGAAAGTAAATCTTCTTGGACAGCTTTCAAGTTAGACTTGTCTTCTGTTCAGTTCTATTTTGTGGCCAATAATGGCATTTCAGGGTTCTAGTGTATCTTATTAAGAGATAGAAATGGTCTTTCATGCCATGTCACATAGGAGAACCAGAAGGTATAGAATAAAGCTAAAGGGAGAGGCTTGGCACTAAAATAGTAATAATAATTATGATTTGAATGCTATTTATAAGATTTGTTTGATTATATAAAGAGATTAGCTTTTGAAGGGATTGAACTGCCCTAATTTAATGACCTAGTAAGAGCATTTTAGGACTTGGGTTGATTTTTTTAACAGATAGGTGTTTTTTTATTGTTCTGTTCTTTGAAATTAAACTTTGTGAAGTTGCCCTAAAATGCCAGCTTCTATCAAGGGTATGACATTACCATCCTAGCACATCCTGGTATATTCCTTGGATAGTGTCCACACTGGCAGGCATTTCCCAAATAAAACATTTGATTCAGTAAACAAGTGTTTTATCCAGCAGCCCAAATGGAGAATTTTAAAACCACTGTTTTTGTTTGGGCAGCAAACATTTTGTTTCAATCCTTTGGAGTTAAACAAGTGGGTAAACTTTAAGTGGCTTCCTAGTAAAAACAAATGCAGAACCAATTTCAGAAAACTCCACTGAGTAGAATCTATTTGCCGTCTGAGTGTCAGTTCAGACATTTGGGGAAATAATTGTACTTCTCTTAGTTTTGTACTTAGTTGCAGTTAGAATGGAAAGTCTTTGGGTTGGGCAAGGGCTCTTAATTCTTTTTTTGTAAGATGAAGATGAAGAAATTTAGAATTATTAAATAAAAAGTATCGTTATATTGCTTTATTTAAATGTTACAACTTGTCTTTAAAACGTGACTAAAACACCATCAGTATGGGCTCTACCCTGCATCTCTTACTGCTTCTCTAACCATTCAATGATACTGCATCTGCTACCACCTAACATCAGTGTTAGTTATCAGACTCCATCTTTTAACTTCTATAGAAATGGTAGTAAAATCAGATTTTGGTGAATTGTTGCTCTTTTGGGGGGGATTCCTTATAATTGAACATTCTAGCTGTCTTTAATGGATTATCTTCTGAAATGTATTTTTAAATTTGGAAGTTTGTGGGCACCTTTCTTTTTAAAAGGTATTTCTCTTCTTTTCAGGAAGATGACTTGCACTTTCTTAAGAAGATAATCGGAAATTCAGAACTATAGCATACATGCAGAAGGATGTAGAAAGTAGATGGATATCTGTGGTTGAATGAATAATTGGCAAGTGGACACATATAAACCCCGGCCAGATTAAGAAATAAAACATTGCCTTAGAACCTTCTCTACTTTCAAAATCACCTTTCTCTTCTCTCCATAGGAAGCCTACAGTTTATGGATATACTTAAACCAGAGGCCCGGTGCACGAAATTCATGAACTTGGGAGTGGGGGGTGTCCTTCAGCCCAGCCTGTACCCTCTCCAATCTGGGACCCCTTGGGGATGTCCAACTGCTGATTTTGGCCCAATTTCACAATCCAGAACTGCTAGCTCTTAACCTCTTGCTTACCTGCCTGCCTGATTGCTCCTAACTGCTTCCCTGCAGCCTGATTGACAC
>PVJC01018296.1:0-15524 GCA_004026665.1 Murina feae | reverse complement strand
TGTTTTTATCAACAATATGATTGCAAGACTTAATTAACCACGTTGATGCCTATAGCTGTGGTTATGGGTTTTCACTGTTTAGTACTCCTCTGTACTGCGATGGTGCATTGGTGCATTAATCTGTTTTACTGTTGATGGGTATTTGAACTGTTTCCAGCTTTCGATTTTTATGAAAAAGGCTGGTAAGAACATGTGTGTGTGTGTACACACACATATATATAATTTCCTATATGGATGTGCAATAGATTTTGAAGGTGTATGTGGAAGATGGATTATAGGCCATAGGGTATTTGAGTGCTTAACTTGATGCTGTAATTCCAAACTGTTTTCCAAAGCGTTCCAGTTTGCATTTCTGAGAGCTCTATTGCTCCACATCTTCACCACAGTTTGATATTGTTAGGCTTTCTAATCATTGTCTATCTGGTGAATGTGATATGGTGTCTCATTATGTTTTGTGTGTTTTTTAATCCTCACCTGAGGATATTTTTTCTATTGATCTTTAGAGAGAGAATGGAAGGGAGGGAGAGGAGAGAGAGAGAGATATTACTTCCTCAATGTACCCACACCAGGGTTGGAGATTGAACATGCAACTGAGGTATGAGTCCTTGGCCAGGAATCGAACCAGTGACCTTTTGTCCTGTGAGCCAGCGTTCTTACCACTGAACCAAACTGGCCAGTCTCATTGTGGTTTTATTTTGCTTTTCTCTGATTAATAATAAGGCTTTTGGCCATTTGGTTACCCTATTTTCTTTAAATATATTTTTATTGATTTCAGAGACAAAGGGAGAGGGAGAGACAGAAGGGAGAAGGGAGAATCATTGATTGGCTGCCTCCTGCACACCCCACACTGGGGACTGAGCCCACAACCCAGCCATGTGCCCTGACCAAGAACTGAAGTGACCTCCCAGCTCATAGGTTGACATTCACCCACTGAGCCATGCCAGCTGGGCCAGAATCTTTAGAAGGATGGTATCCAGCTTCCTGGGTTCAGATCCTGGCTCCACTCCTCATTGACCACGTGGCCCTGGAGAATTTATTTAACCTTAATGTTCCTCACTTTCCTTACTTGTAAAATAGGGATCATAACAGTATCTACCTTATAAGGTAATTGAGAGGATTAAATGATTACATATAATATGTGTAAACTTAGAATAGTGTCTAGCATATAGTAAGTGCATGAACATTGATTTATCTGTTTATTTATAACCTTTACAATGTCCCAAGAAAGTTTTTAAATTTTCTTTATAAAACTATATATGACATATATAAAATATATTTCTATATATACATATAACATAAAAATATATGTTATATATATTTCTAGGAACCTTAAAATTTTTAATGGTATTATAAATAGTATTTTTAAAGTTTTTTCGGGGGGTGTACAATATTATTGTGTTTTTATTAGTATGTTTTATGAGTTGGTTATAGTAATGTTTGATTAATAATTAAGTGCTTGTGTTGCATAAGATGCTGCTAGGAGTAGGTAAGAAATATGGACACTTCCATCTGGGTGATTTTCCATCACAATTGCTGCTCTGGTTTCATGGGATTGAACGTATTATGAATTTTGCATAATTTTAAACCATTGTATCTCACTGACTTCTGGTGTTGAAGCCTGTCTGGGAGTGTTGGTGGTCTAGTTCATTTTATCTTGTATGGCAGGCTACTTTGCGTTCATTATCTCTTTTTAAATGTATGAGATTATACATCAGTATTTGCTTATAGACCATCCCCAGTGTGCTTCAGGTCCTATTTTTTCCTAAATTCTGTACTGAAAGGGTCACACCCTTTGAGATTGGAGCCCTGACTTTGCACATTGACTCGCATCTGGTAAGTAAGCTTTCCCTGGAGGAGACTCATGTTGTTCCTTTTCTACTTGTCACACACATCTCTATGGGGTTTTAATTCTTTCTTTTAATAAGAAGAAAAAAAGAAAAAGAAGAAAGTGGAGAGACTTCCCCTTGACTCGTGTCTTCCTCTAGTTTCAGGTCTAAGCTTTCTGGTCACATGGTACTTCGCCTCACGTGGGAGGTGAAGACCCAAACTGCCAGGCGCTGTGTGATTTCACTTTGTGTTGCAGGAGGCAGAAACTCAAAGTGAAACCAATGAAAAAAACCAATGTGTTCTTAATGGTTTTTACCCAAACCATAAATCTGTCTCTTGGAGGGAGAGGGGAATCACCCAGCATTTGATCCGGTTCTTTAGTATGTTCCAGGGTAGTATTTGCTAGTTCCGTGAGCCTGGGCTGGGACTCACTCAAGGGTTTCACTGAAAATGAAGATTCCATGGCCTGACCTAGGCCAAGGGAATAAGACAGTGAGGCAGGGATTTAAATGTTTTAAGATACCCTGAGAGTCAGTAGGACCTGGTAACAATGCTGAAGTTACGGTACGGTAGGCTCAGGCTTTCATTGATCGCATATCACTTAGTGGAAAATTTCACAAGAGGTTTAAAATAGTATATCCAATACCAATTAAGTGCTTTGTGTCAGGGACTTCACATTTAAGACTAGGTACTATGATTAGCACCATTTTACAGAACAGGAAACTGAGGCACAGAGAGGTTAAATAACTTGCCCAGAGTCAAAAAGTTGATGCAGAATTGTCATTGACTTTGTTGATCCTCAGGGCAAAATCCTGCCTTTTGTTAATTACAAAACGAAAAACTGGCATACAGCAGAAATGGGCCCAAAAGGTCTACTTGGATCATAACTGTGCCTTGGTATTGTGTTATGTGACTTATAAATTATTCCTTTAGGAAGTCTTTACTGAGCATTCAGAGCATGGCCTGGAGTAGGAATTCCACAAAAGGAAGGCATATAAGGCAATCATAGTTTCTTAGACAAACTGGTAACTTCTTAGCAGATGCCCATGCAGAGATGAAAAGACTTTGGGACAGAATAGAAATATTACCTTCTACCAGGCTCTGTAATTAGTGTTTTACATGTATTTTCCCATTTATTCCTCACAAGAATTCTCTTCATTAACTTCTATTAATAATCAATTGAACAGATAGCTAAGGCTTAGTGATGTGAAGAAACTCATTCATGGTCATACAACTTCTACATCATGGTTGTGATACGAAGATAATGCCTCTCTCTCTCCAGAGATTAGCCTTGTTTCACTGTATTGTCTGCTTTTGACTGAATAATCAAATAGGATTTTCTGTTTTCTAGAGAATTGCTATCTATGTCATAGGAACCCAGACATCCCAGTAGATGAGTGGATGAAAGAGCACTCTGCGCTTTAGAGATCTTTTCAGTGGCTTGTAATGTCATATGTCATTTGCTTGGCTTCCCTGTTTTGTCCTCTGGTTCTGTTGTCTTTGCCTGACCACTTGGCCAGGTAAGAATCTATCAGAGCTAATGTTATTATGGCCAGATTCATGGCCTCTACCAAGATTGACAGATGTCTAGAAACTGGAGGAGGCCCAGGTGTTTTTGAAGGAACATCATAACTTTGCCCGTAAGTACTCAATTTGCTTACCACTGTGCTATGATGGTCACGTTCTATGCCCTAATTGGGCTCCTTAATTTTCATGAGAGGATTTCAATGTCTAGTATTGGACCATATGTAAGTGGAAATTTAATAAAATTATTTTTAAGGCATCTCAGAATTGTAGAGTGTTTGGACATGAAGAAACCTTAGAAACATCTAGCTTGCACAGTAAAGGAAACCAACAAAATGAAAAGATAACCCACTGAATGGGAGAACATATTTTCCAAAGACACATCTGATAAGGTGATAATATCCTAAATGTATAAAGAACTTATACAACTCAACACCAAAAAAAAAAAAAAAAAAAAAAAAAAAAAAAAAAAAAAAAAAAAAAAAAAAAAAAAAAAAAAAAAAAAAAAAAAAAAAAAAAAATGCACACCCAAAAAAACAATAAACCCAAACAATACAATTTTAAAAATTGGCAAAGGACCTGAATAGATACTTCTCCAAAGAGAACAGATAGCTGGCCAATAGACATATGAAAAGATGCTCAATGTTACTAATGGTTAGAGAAATGCAAATTAAAACCACAATTAGATATTATCTCATCTGTCAGAGTAGCTATCATCAATAAATCAACAAACTACTAGCAAGAGTGCTAGCAAGGATGTGGAGAAAAGGAAACCCTATTACACTGCTGGTGGGAATGCAGATTGGTGCAGCCACTGTGGAAAGCAGTATGGAGTTTCCTCAAAAAATAAAAATGGAACTGCCATTTGACCGAATGGTCCTGTTCTGGGAATATACCCAAAGAAACCCGAAACACTAATTTGAAAGAATATACACACCCTTATGTTCATTGCAGCATTATAGCCAAGATTTTGCTTGGCTGGTGTGGTTCAGTGGTGGAGCATCCACCCATGCACCAGGGGCTCACTGGTCTGATTCCTGGTCAGGGCACATGCCGGCGTTGTGGGCTCAATCCCCTACGGCAGCATGCAGGAGGCAGCAGATCAGTGTTGATGTTTCTCTATCATTGATGTTTCTATCTCCTCCTTTCCTCTCTCTCTAAAATCAATTAAAAAACAAACAAACATGTTCTAAAAAAATAGCCAAGATTTTGAAGCAACTCAGTGCCCATCAGTCGATGAGTGGATAAAAGAGCTGTGGTACATTTACACAATGGAATACTACTCAGCCATAAAAGCCAGGAAATTTTACCTTTTGCAGCAGCATGGGTGGGTCTGGAGAATACTATGCTAAATGAAATAAGCCAGTCAGAGAAAGACAAATACCATATGATTTCACTTATATGTGAATCTAATAAACAACATAAACTAACAAACAACATAGAACCAGACTCAGATAGAGGACAGACTGAAAGCTGTCACAGGAGAGGGGGCTGGGAGAAAAAGATAAAAGTGATTAAACAAAACAAAAGGCAACTCCTAGAGACAGACAATATATGGTGATTGCCAGAGGTAAAGGGAGTTAGGGGGAGGTAGGAGAGAGTAAAGGGGAGATAAATGGTGAGGAGACTTGACTTTGAGTGGCGAACACACAATATAATATACAGATGATGTATTATAGAATTGTACATCTGAAACCTATATAATTTTATGAACCAGTACTACCCCAATAAATTCAATTTAAAAATTCACCTAGCTCAGTTTCTCCATCTTACTGAAAAGAGAAGGGAATACCTACATATTAAGTTACTTGTACAAGGTAACTAGTTAGTGGCAAGACCAGTTCCTGATAGCGAGCACATTATCTTTATTCTGTCCCTTTAATCTGGTTTTAAACTGGCACTGCCTTAAGCTGAATCACATCATGAGTAAGCCCTAAGAATTTTAGCTTCAAAATGATTCACATAGTAGGGCTTTATTTTAAAGGCTAGTGATAAAGTTGTTTTAGATTTCTAAATATACAGTGGCAGATTCTGGGAGAAACTCTCCTAAAATATCAGGCCTGCAGGGGAATTTAATACCCAGCAAAGTAGAAAATTTACTTATGGATATTCCACTTGCTTATACATATTTTTAATGGTGAAGAAGAAAACCTATCAAAAAGATAATAAAGTGAAGAGGTACATACATATTGTTATCATCGTTACTAGTTTTTAATCTAGGCCTCCTGCCTTATTGTGGAGTTCTCAGACACACAGGCATGGGTTGTAATTTACACCATCCCTCTGACCTAGTGTCCTTGGAGAATGAGCATAAGAGTGGAAGAGACCTAATAAAGAATCCATTCATTAAATTCAGTATTTCATTCATTAAATATAATCCCATCAGTGTTGAAGAGTTTAAGGCAGTAACATTAGGGCCCCTGCCCCTAACTCATTACTTGGCCCTTCTGCTCTACTTCATACTAATTTTGTCCCATTGACTTCCCACTTAGAGGAGAAAAGGCCCATGGTCTTTTTACTGAAGTGTAATATTCATACAGAAAACTGCACATATCATAAATATGAATTTCACATGATGAACACACCACAGCAGCATTTGAGTTCCACAGACCTGATTTCACACTGGCTGCACTTACCATCTGTGTAACCTTAGGTAAGTTATTGAACCTTTTTGAGCTTCAGTTTTCTCACCTATCAAATAGGAAAGAAATAATAGCATTTCATAGATACTTGTGGGGAGTAAGTGATAATACATGTAATTTACCTGGCATTCTTCTTCCTTTCCCTAGTCCTAGGAGATCTTCTGCAAAACACCCTCTACATGGATTAGATGTGTGGTAGCTGAAATTTTTAAATGTTAGAAAACAGCTCATATGAATCAGGAAGTGTCCTTAATAACATGAGCTGTAGAAAGCAAGTGGCTAAATGTTAACTACTTCCTACTTTGCTGCAATTGATTTTGGCCCGTTCTTTTCAAGGCTTTATCTGAGAAACTAGATTTGAGGTAAACATACACACTATGTATTTATTCATATATATTCTGCTTCATCCCAAAAAAGGGACTACAGTATTTAAATACAATAGTATTTAAAACAAATAAATAGATGAATGGAGGCTAAATGAGAAATGTAAGTTAAAGCTTGTGGTAAGGTTGTTACACAAAATGCATGAAATTCAGATCATTTACACCACTGATTGGTTTTTACATTACAGTGGATGCCAGCTGAATACGGTATATTCATTGAGGCAAATGATTACAAATAGGGTTCAGTTTTAAAATTTGAAATTTATATGTTTGTAAAATAAACTACCCTTCATAGTAGAAACAAATACAGTGGTTTTTTATTATTATTATTATTATTATTATTATTATCATCATCATCATCATCACTGGTCAAGTAGTGGGTCTCATAATCTAGTTTGGGGACCAGGGATCCCTGATACCTTTTCAGTGGGTGCATGAGGGAGGTCAGACTGTTTTCATAACAATAAGATTTGCTTTTTTTACTTTTTTACTCTCTGGACTAAACCCAGAGATACATGATGTGAAGTATCCAGCATCTTCTCTGGAGCCTGACATTCAAATAGGTTATTTTTAAAATGTAAAACAAATGCACACTTCTAATAAAGTTTTGTTTTGGAAAATAGTTATTTTGCATAAAAATATGCTATTTATGCCAACACGTGATAGGTTTATCATTGTTATTTTAGATAAATTATATTTAGATTATTTCTAACATGGAAAATACAAATTATATATAGATATAGATATAGATATAGATATAGATATAGATATAGATATAGATATAGATATAAATAGATATATAGATATATAGATATATATAGATATATAGATATATATGTATGTATCACTAACATAAATGAAAACTCTTTGGGGTCATCAAAGGAGTCCTGAGGCCAAGACATGTGAGAAGTTAGGAGTCTGTGTACCAGAGACTGTTGACACCAGGTGTTAATAATGGCACACAAAGCAGTGTGGCCCCTAAGTTCTCAGAAATGCTCCTTTACATCACTTCCTGGGCACAAACCTACAAGTAAATACATACAATTGTTCCAAATAGTGTCGCATCTCCACTTTGTTTGCCAGTGTGTTCATATAACTGATATTTAGTTAACATTGGGGCTATGATAATTAATAAAACAGAAAAGGTCTCAGCCTTCATGGAACTTATGTCTAATAAACGTGTGTTGAGAGAGCAGAATTGTCAAGCATTTACAATAATGTATATGATAGATACATATATACACTTGGTATCCAGTTGTGACTCTGGAATTGGCACAGAGTGGACCTCTGATTGAATGAATGCCTCTCTTCACTCTGGGCAGGCCCTGTGCTGAGTACTGTGTGGGTTAACTTCATAACAGTCCTATATAGTACCAGGGGTCCTCAAACTACGGCCTGCGGGCCACATGCGGCCCACCAAGGACATTTATCTGGCCCGCCAGGTGTTTTTGCCACCTTGTTTTTTTACTTCAAAATAAGATATGTGCAGTGCGCGTAGGAATTTATTCATAGTTTTTTTTTAAACTGTAGTCCAGCCCTCCAACGGGCTGAGGGACAGTGAACTGGCCCCCTGTTTAAAAAGTTTGAGGACCCCTGGAGAGCATCCTGTGCCTTTGGAGGTGAAAAAATTGAAAATCAGAGGGTAACATAATGTTTCTAAGATGTCAGCTAATAAGAGATCAAATCAGAATTTGTGCATTTTTATAGCATCTTTTTAAAAAATTTTTTTTTATTATTGATTTCAGAGAGGAAGGGAGAGAGAAACATCAATGATGAGAGAGAATCATTGATCGGCTACCTCCTGCAGTCCCCTTACTGGGGATCTGTCCAGCAACCTGGGGATGTGCCCTTAACTGGAATTGAACCCAGGACACTTCAGTCTGCAGGCCACGCTCTATCCACTGAACCAAACTGGCTAGGGATTATGGTATCTTTGATTTAGGTAGTCTTTCTATTTTAAGGAAACAATAGACTTCCCCTTTAACAATCCCCACATCCATGTTAGAGGAGAGACTGGCCTTGCCATACTAAGGCAGTGTGTCTGTGGACCATGTTCACATCCAGGTTGGGAATCTTCCAGCACCAAAGCAGCCAATGCAGTAATCACCACAGGCCTGTTCTCCCACACCACCTTCTGCCATAGCCAGTGAAAATTGAAATCTCTTCTCCCTTTCCCATAGAAGGATACTGTAAGTCTCTCCTAGAGGTGACCATTCTGGACCTGTAGATGGTTTAATTTGGACCCTCATGGATGTGGTGTGCCAACCTAGGAGCATCTTTGGCTGCAAAACTAGTTAAGTTTCATCCACTTGAGTTTTGCTGGCAGGTGCCACTGTAGGCACTTCTGGTCCTGGAAGAGCCTCCTCTGAGCTTTCTGATGCACCAACTCCCCTGCCCAGCACTTCCACCCTCCCAGAACTTTCTCCATGAACAGCCAGAGGATGTTGTCACCCATGGTCAGAGCCCAGTGTCATTCTGCTTTGTGTGTCACCCTCTCCGGAAAACAGTCCAAAGTCTGTGCCCAATTTTGGAATCTTTCAGAAATTTCAGGAACTGGAAATAAGTCCTGTAAATGGAGAGTGCACATGCATGCATACATAAGCTTCATTTTGGGATGGAATCGGGGCCTCTACTTGCCAGGTTTTTTGGGTTCCATTCCAGTGCATGCCGTTCTGCAATTTGAAACGCTTATGGTAAATGTAGCTCATGAAGCATGGAGGGTAGCTAGTGATGGTGGATTGTGCAGAGGGACATCGTTTACTATATGACTGAGTTTGAAGCGTGCAGGTTTCCTCTGGATGGTGTCCTCCATTGAAAGATTACATGCTATAGTTAGCTTCCCAACAAAGCCCTCTCACCTGTGATGCCATGCTTCATGTCCTCACTCTCCTCTCCTTCCCTGTGGTTGCTCATCATAGCGTTTAAACACCACAGCAGTCTCAGCTGCAGATCTCTTGCCCAACTTATCAATCGCTCCCTGACCTTTGTACTGTTAGCTTGGTGAACTTTCGGTACATTCACAGGGCAGGCAGGAAAACAATGCCTCTGTGCTCGCAGCAGCCAACCCCCTCACCCCCATTGCCCCGTCCTCCTTACCACTTATAACTCTTTGGACCATGTTCTAAATAAGGGCCCATCCCCAGCTTTCTCAAATCCGGAGCTTGGCTTGCGTTTGGGGAAATGGGGGAAGCAGTTCCAGTAGGGAATTTATAGCTAAGTGTGTTTTCCGCTGGCCAGGGGTAACTGCGAATTTCCTCCCCTTTCTCAGAAACAGGTTGTCAGCTTGTGCTTCCCCTGGCATTTTACAGCCCTCGCGTCCATCCTCAGGGTGAGGCATGTTGCCCCTGAGGGTGCTGTACCGCAGATGGGTGCCTTCAGAGTGGTCTGAACAAAGCAACTTAGAGTTGGTCTAGTTTAACCACAGGCTCTTTGGAGAGTCAGAACCCTTATTTCAAGCAGGGGACAACCCAGTCGGAGGAACACCCCCCCCCCCCGGCGTGATTTTCAGAACAGTGGTGGCAACGTGGGGACTTTGGAGTGAGCCAGGCTCATTCTGACCTTTGGCAGTTTAACCTCTGTACACCTGTCTTCTACACACGGGGGGCATATACCTGCCTCCAACGGCGGTAGCAAGGATTAAATGGATCCTGTAGGCACACCTCTGGATCAAGATTGAGTCTGCCTTCCTGATTTATGCGCACTTTTATTTGTATCCAACTTCATGATCTAAACCTGTTTACAGTGCCAGTTGTTGATCTGACACACCCTCCCCCTCCCCAACAATGAGCATTAATAAGGCCATCGTGTCCGTGAGGATGTCCTTAGCTGCTTGGACAGATGGAAGGGGAAGAGAACAGAGTGACAAGTAAAAGCCGTGCTTCAAGCAACCGGAGGCTCCAGGAGAACCGCGGAGAGAAGGACAAGGCAGATGAAAGCGCCAACAGATGCAAGCAGGGGAGCCATCTGCATGTGTCTGAGCCCCAGCCTGCTGGCCACTTAGGTGCTTTCCCCTCTTTTCCTGCCTTCTTTTACTGAACAGGCTGCCTCCAGACAACTGGAGAGCTTGGCAGGGTTCCAGGAATCTGTACCAATGCCACGCCTCCCGACAGCAGAGCCCACACTGGTGGTGCCTGCACAGGGCAGGGCGCTGTGGCCTCGTCAGGCCGCGCTCTGACTGATGTTAGCGCCAGCCCGTGTGTTCCCATTCCAGGGAGTCAGGAGGCCTGAATCCAAATCCCATTTGTGTAGCTTTGGCCCTTTAGCAAGTCCCATCAGTTCTCTGAGCCCCAGATCGATGTAAGTATTATGAATGTGTGTGTGGTGCCTGGTAGGCCGGAGACCCTCCCCGCACTGGCGGGTGTACATTCAAAACCCCGTCTCTGGGCCTCCTTAGAGGCAGCACCACCTGGCAGGATTAGCACCTGGAGAGCAGTTTCTCTCCACCAGCACCTCTCACACCCTGATCTGTTTTTGAAAAATTAGTTTTTGGACCCCTATACACAACTGTGACTAAGGTTGCTGCAACAATGACCTCGCCAGCTCCCAGCACCCCCTGCAGCCCAGCGATCCTGCTGCCTCCCCTCAGTCCAGCCTTTCTCAGCTTCCATCCCGAGCCTGCTGCTCAGCTGCCACACAGCCCCAAATTTTCAACTTGTCAATTAATCTTTCCCTCTTCCTGAGTGACTTGTAACTTCCATTTTTTTTCTAGTTTTGCTCTTTAATCTCAAGAGTCACATCCAACAGAATGTTCGTGTTAAAGACAAAAAACGGGGAGAGGGAGTATGTTTTTTTCAGTATCTCTTTCTCTCTTAATCAGAATGATTTTGGTTTAAGTCAGCGGTTCTCAACCTGTGGGTCCCGACCCCTTTGGGGGTTGAACGACCCTTTCACAGGGGTTGCCTAAGACCATCAGAAAACACATATAAGTACATGTTGTTTTTGTGATTAATCACTATGCTTTAATTATGTTCAATTTGTAACAATGAAAATGCATCCTGCATATCAGATTTACATTACGATTCATAACAGTAGCAAAATTACAGTTATGAAGTAGCAACGAAAATAATTTTATGGTTGAGTCACAACATGAGGAACTGTATTAAAGGGTCCAGGTATTAGGAAGGTTGAGAACCACTGGTTTAAATGAAATGCCTTACCCAGACAGAACTCATTTCAAAGACTAGAGCTGTGCGTTAGAAAGTGAAAGTAGCTGATAACCCTTTTTTACGTGAAGAAACTGGCCAACCATTTAAAGCTCTTTCCTCCTGGTAACTTAGGAAAAAATAGCAAAGTTACTTGAAATGTGTCGCCTTTTATTTTCCCTCCTTGTGCCCAGGATAAAGATGTCGTAGAAGCTTTTGTGTCCCGCACTGCTGCTAAACTCTTTAGGTAGGCAACGTAATTGGCTTTTTCCTTGAGAGGATCGTAGTAACAGACTGTGTCTGAGCTATTCTCTTGCAAATCCCGGTGAGTACTGAATAATAAAGTCTGTCTAGCTTCTAGTCTGCAACTCTTCTCTCTTTCCTTTGAACAAGGGCAGTCAGTTGCTCTTTTTCTGCCTGGTTCTGGCGCTGAAAAAAATCCAGTAGGTGGCCAAAGAGTCTTTATGAGACTAAAGACAGCTTCAGAGAGCCATTGGACCAGGTTTTAAAAAGGAAAGTGGACTTGATCTTTGACCAGCAAACAATGCTAGAGGAGTTGAATGGTGCTTCAGGACCCCAGCTTGGGGACAGGTGACATATTTAGGCGAATTACAAATTGACATGTTTGCCTATAGCTCAATTAAGTTCTCAAAATAATCCCTAGAACTGGCGCTCAGACAGCTGAAGCAAGTACTCAGACCAGACCTCGCAGCCAGCCTCATTTCATAACATGGTCTCATCCTGTGCGTCGCCACAGAAAGAGCCTCTCAGGTGTTCTCTGTGGAACATGAAAGAACTCTGTCAGCATCACATGAGCCAAACCCCGGGAGTCCCATGGCTGAGAACTTTGCCCTTTGTAAATTACTTTTGTAAAAAATTCTAAGTTGAGGAGCCGGCGATAAGGAAATTGCTCAGCACTGCTTTATGGTTCCAGCATTCAGTGTTCTGTCGTGTCCCATGTTCTTTGAGTTATGAAAAGCCCAAGAAGCAAGCATCACTCTGCTCTCAGTTACCTAGAACTGGCTACGGTTGTAAAAGGAGATAGATAGATAGATAGATAAGATAAGATAGAATAGATAGATAGATAGATAGATAGATAGATAACAGTAAAATAGACATTACATAAATTTTACCACTTTAGCCATTTGGGGTGGCATTAAGTACCTTCATATTGTTGTGCAACCATCACCGCCATCCATCTTCAGAACTTTTTCATCTTCCCAAACTGAAACTCTGTACCCAGTAAATACCAACTCCCCATTCCACACACACCCCCAAGCCACTGGCACCCGCCATCCTACTTCCTGTCTATGAATTTGACTACTCTAGGTACCTCATGTAAGTGATCATACAATATCTATCCTTCTGTGTCTGCTTATTTTAGCTACTTTGAGGTTCATCCATGTTGTAGCAGGTGTCAGGACTTCATTCCTTTTTAAGACTGAATAGTATTTCATTGTACATATACACCATAATTTGTTCATCCATTCATCATCTGTAAACATCTAAGTTGCTTCCACTTTTTTGCTGTTGTGAATAACGGACTTTAGATTCTTTTGGTTAGACGTGCAGAAGGGGGATCACTGGGTCATGGGGTAACTATTTTTAATTTTTTAAGGAACTGTCATACTATTTTTCATAGAGGCTGTGCTATTTTACGTCCCACCAGCAATACACAAGGATTCTATATTCTCCATGTCCTTGCCACCAGTTGTTTTCTGTTTTTTTGATACAAGGCACCCTAATGAGCATAAGGTGGTATCTCAAGGTGGTTTTGGACAATGGTTGCTTTACATTGGTGTTTGGTGGTATGCACAGCTGAGCCCCCTGCTGTGTTTCTGTGTGATAGGACAAGGCGTGAAGAGGGGCTCCTTGCCCTTTTTGTTTCCCAGAGTCTATAGCTGTAACCGTGTGCTCTGCCTGCTCTCGCTAATCTCCGAGACTCCTTTGGGCAACTACAGATAAGAAACATGAGGTCAGGACTTGCTCTTTGAAAGGCGGTTGTAGTAACTTGGTGTGGGTTAGGGTTCCTTGAAGATCTTTCTTCCAAGCATATGAGCAGGAGCCACTTAATTTGACTGGTCTGCAGAGGGGTGTGCTTCCATGGAAAGCTAACTCACCACTGACACATTCTTTACAGAGATCTCCTACTCCTTCCACTGCTTTTAAAAAAGACACCTATGACAAAAGCATTAGTTTTCTAGGGTAAATGGAAAATTGCAAGGCCTATTTAGCTCAGGTTTATGGAATGATTGCTTTTTAGATGATTTTGGAAATTGTGTCTCCAATCCCAGACTCTGTAATACAAGGAGTAAGAGTATCCACTTAAATTAGTAAAACAAAGTAAAGCAATTATATAAAATTTGGGAAATAAAAAATATATAACTCATTCCCATTGCTGACACTTCTTTCTAGTAAATTTTTTCCAGTACTTTTTAACTTTTTTTAAAAAATAAAAAGCTCTAATAATATGTATATATAGTGTAAATAAAGCTTTCTAAAAACGGTTATATGCCCATTTACAATGCCATTAACAATACAGCATATGAATGTATTTGCACGTTTTATTTATTTATTTTTTAAATATATTTTATTGAATTTTCACAGAGAGGAAGAGAGAGGGATAGAGAGCTAGAAACATCGATGAGAGAGAAACATCGATCAGCTGCCTCCTGCACACTCCCCACCAGGGACGTGCCTGCAACCAAGGTACATGCTCTTGACCGGAATTGAACCTGGGACTCTTGAGTCTGCAGGCCGATGCTTTATCCACTGAACCAAACCGGTCAGGGCTTGCACGTTTTATTATATCTTGGTGGACTTTGGGCTTTTTTCTTTTCTCATTTAAAGAGAAAAATTAAAAACTACTTTGCTTAATATATATTTCTTTTGTAATTTTTGTTACAAAATATTTTTTCTGCTTTTTCTTATTGTTGTTAATCCTTGTCCGAGGATACTTTTCCATTGATTTTTTTTTATTTTAGGGAGAGTGGAAGAGAGAGGGAAGACATAGAGAAACATCGACGTGAGTTCTATTGGTTGCTTCCTGCAGGAGCCCTGACTAGGGCCCGAGCGAGGGAGGATCTGCAAGCAAGATACATGCCCTTGACCAGAATCGAACCTGGGACCCTTTGGTCTGCAGTCCAACGCTCTATCCGCTGAGCCAACCCGGCTAGGGCTGCTTTCTTATTTTTGACGTAGAGATGGTTCATATTTCTTTTTGTTGTTTTTTGTTTTTGAAGGGCCTTTGGAATTTAGGAGAAAGAGAGGCAAGGAAAACACAGCTGGGGAAAAGGGTGGCGACGGGTGCAAGCGTGCCCCTAGAGAGCCATTGAGATGGTTCCTCTCTCTGTGTGGGTAAGCCAGTGATTTTCAACCTTTTTCATCTTGCGGCACACATAAACTAACTATTACAATTCTGCAGCACACCTAAAAATATATTGATTGCTAACCTGACAAAAAAATTGGTATGATTATGATTCATTCACACCAGACAGCTATTGTGTTGGCTGTTGTCATTTTTTTAATTTGACAATCTAAGGGAAAAGAAGTCACTGTCACTGACTAAATAGTCAGGTATTGCAAGTTTGTGTTTTGTTTTGTTTTGTTTTCTTGCTATTTAAGAAGGCTGTGTATTTATTTATTTATTTATTTAATCCTCACCCAAGGATATTTTTCCATTGATTTTAGAGTGGAAGAGAGAGGGAAAGATAGAGAGAAACATCAATGTGAAAGAAACACATTGACTGGTTGCCTCCCTGACCAGGTCCTGGCCCGGGGAGGAACCTGGAACCAAGGTACATGCCTATGACCAGAATCGAACCCAGGTCCCTTTGATGCTCTATCCACTGAGTCACATCGGCAGGGTAGGTACTGAATGTTTTAAAAATTCTTGCAGCACACCACTCACTGGGTTAAGCTATTTATGGTTTTTCTTTTTTTCCCCCCTGTCATTTATTTTTTTTTAATGTATCTGTATTGTTGAAAGCATTACAAATGTCCCCTTT
>PVJC01018295.1:0-31434 GCA_004026665.1 Murina feae | reverse complement strand
AAAAAAAAAAAAAAGACAAAAGATTAATGAAACCAGGAGCTGGTTCTTTGAAAGGATAAACAAGATTGATGAACCTCTAGTCAGGCTCACCTAGAAGCAAGGAGAGAGGCCCCAAATAAACAAAATCAGAAATGAAAGAGGTGAAATAACAGACCCTCACAGAAATACAAAGGATTGTTAAAAAAAATACTATAAACAACTCTATTCCAACAAACTAGACAACATAGAGGAAATGGACATATTCCTAGAAAAATACAAGGTCCCAAAACTCAATCAGGAAGAATAAAAAAATCTCAGTAGGCCAATAACTATGGAAGAAATTGAAGCAGTCACCAAAAAGCTTTCAGCAAACAAAAGCCCAGGGCCAAAGAGCTTCACAGAGGAGTTTTACCAAACATTCAAGGAAGAACTAAAACCTGTCCTCTTCAGACTATTCAAAAAAATTCAAGAGGAAGGAACACTTCCAATCTCATTCTATAAAGCCAGCATTACCCTAATACCGAAATCAGATAAAGACAGAACAGTGAAAAAGAATTAACATGCCAATATCCCTCATGAACATAGATGCCGAAATCCTCAAAACTCTAGCAAATCGAATCCAGCATTACAACAGAAAGATAATATGCCAGGACCAAGAAGGATTTGTCCTGGGATGCAAGGATGGTACAATATCCACAAATCAATAAACATGATATATCACATAAACAAATTGAAAGATAAAAATCACATAGTCATATCAATTGATGAAATGTTATAAAAAGCATTTGACAAAATCCAACACCCTTTCTTGATAAAAACTCTTAGCAAAATGGGAATAGAGGGATCATACCTCAACATAATAAAAGTCGTATATGACAAACCTATATAGCCAACATCATACTCAGTGGGAAAAAACTGAAACCATTTCACCTAAGAACAGGAATGAGACAGGGATGCCCACTTTGACCAGTCCTGTTCGACATAGTTCTGGAAGTGGTAGCCATAGCAATTAGACAAAAAGAAGAAATAAAAGGTATCCAAATTGGAAAAGAAAATGTAAAACTGTCATTATTTGCAGATGACATGATACTGTACATAGAAAACCCTAAAGACTCCATCAAAAAAATTATTAGACTTACCATTTCCCCGAGAGTAAGACATTGCCCAAAAATAAGACCTACTTACAGTTTTGCCTCTTGCTGAAATATAAGGCATCCCCCAGAAAATAAGACCTCCCCGAAAATAAGAGACTGGACAAAAATCATACACCTATGTATGAGGATAGTGGGGGGAGAGGGGTAAGGACAGAGAGTGGGGTGGGAACCGGTGGAGCAAAAAGAGGTACAACTGTAATAATCTGAACAATAATGATTTAATAAAAAAAAAATAAACTCAAAGTGGATAAAGGACTAAAACATAAGATGGGAAACCATAAAAATACTAGAGGAATCCACAGGCAGCAAAATTTCAGACATAAGCTTAAAGCAATATCTTCACTGATACAGCTCCTAGAGCAATAGAAACTAAAGAGAAAATAAACAAATGGGACTGCATCAAAATAAAAAGCTTCTGCACAACAAAGGAAACCATCAACAAAACAAGAAAGCCCACTTCATGGGAGAACATATTTGCAAATATTATCACCAATAAGGGTTTAATCTCCAACATTTACAGGGAGCTCCTACAACTTAACAAAAGGAAGATAAACAACCTGATCAAAAAAATGGGCAATGTATCTAAATAGATACTTTTTGAAAGAAGACATAAGAAAGGCCAAGAGCCAAGTGAAAACATGCTCAAAGTCAGTAATCATCCAAAAGATGCAAATCAAAATGACAATGCAATACCATCTCACACCTGTCAAAATGGCTATTATCAACAAATAAAAAAATGACAAGTGCTGGCGAGGATGTGGAGAAAAAGGAACCCTCGTGCACTGCTGGTCGGTGCAGACTGGTGTAGCCACTGTGGAGAACAGTATGGAGTTTCCATAAAACACTAAAAATGGAACTCCCATTTGACCCAATGATCCGACTTCTAGAAATATATCCCAAGAAACTAGAAACACCATTCAGAAAGGATGTATGCACCCCTATATTCATAACAGCACCATTTTCCATAGATAAGATTTGGAAACGAACACCCTATAAGTGCTCATTAGCAGATGAGTGGATTAGAAAACTGTGGTACATCTACACAATGGAATACTGTGCTGCGGTAAAAAAGGAATTCTTACCATCTGCAATAGCATGGATGGAACTGGATAGCATTATGCTAAGCAAAATAAGCCAGTCAGAGAAAGATAAATATCAAATGTCTCACTCATTTGTGGAATATAATGAACAACATAAACTGATGAACAAAAACAGATTCAAAGATAAAGAAGCATCAATCAAACCTCAGAGGGAAGGTAGGGAAGGGGAAGAGATTAATAAAAGGACTTGTATGCATGCAAGACTTGTAAGCCTAACCAGTGGACACAGACCCTAGCAGGGGAGCAGGGTTGGAGGGGGCAATGGGGAATAAGGACACACATAATACCTTAATCAATAAAGAAAAAAATTTTTTTTAAGAAATGGCTTCTTAGTAGGTCTAGTTTTTTTAAAAATATATTACATCGGCTCAATAAGAGATTTGAAATTAAGTAAACAGTGAACATGGAGATGGATTAATAACTAATTATCCATTCTGAAGAACAGAGGAAAAATGATTAAACATAAATGAACAGAGCCTCAGAAACGTGTGAAACACATAAATGCATCCGATTTGTGTAATGAGGTCTCAGAAAGAAACGAATGAGAGACAGGAAGCAAAAACATTTGAAGAAATAATTACCATAAACTTAACGAATTTGATGAGAAATAGTAATGTACATATCAAAGAAGCTTAACAAAACTAATAAGATAACCACAAAAGATTCTACCTCTAGACACAGTATAGTCACACTGTTGAAAGCCAAAACGAAACTTGACAGTAACAATACAAAATTAAGGTAGAGAGGGCAACAGCAATAAATTAGCAGTTGATTTCTTTTCAGTGGATGCCAGAAGACATAGAATGTATTTAACAGGGGAGATCACTGTTGACATATTGAGATTACAACTCTAGAAAAATGGGGGGGGGGTCAAGTGGGGAAAAGGGAGACATATGTAAAACTTCAAACAAAAAAATTTTTTTAAATCCTGAAAAATTATTTTTTCATTGGTTCCAATATTTTTCTCTTCATAACTGTAGTTTTATGGAAATGTTTTAATCTAAAGTAATAATTTATCTAAACTTTAATGATTCTTAAGGAGCTAATTAATAAAGTACTAGTGAATGTTGACTAGAAATTTTCATAAAACTAGATGTCTTTATTTTGGTAAATAGTTTGATAAGCTCTTCTCAAAATTCTGTTACATTATCTGTCAGTGCTTTATCTGTTCTAGATTTATAAATTAGTACATAACACTCTTATTCTTTGCCCATTTGAATTTATTTCTAGGTGCTAACTGCCAAAGAAAGGAAAACTCAAATAGATGATAGAAACAAATTGACTGAGCATTTTATTATCACACTTCCTATGTTGTTATCAAAGGTACAATTTCATTTACATTTTTGTAATAGTATAGCACGAAGTTTGCTTATTACATTATACTATTAAAGTAGTTACTTACTTCTTTTGTATTTTTTCTTCCTTCTAGTATTCTGCAGATGCAGAGAAAGTAGCAAACTTGCTACAAATCCCACAGTATTTTGATCTAGAAATTTATAGCACAGGTAGAATGGAAAAGGTAAGACACTACTATGAAATTGAAATTCTACTATTATATAGTTTTATTAAATAGAATATTTTAATTATACTTATCATATAGACTTATTTGTTATTTGACTGATGCTTATTTTTATTTTATCTAAATATCATAGTTGCATGTTTTTTCCCCTCAGCATCTGGATGCCTTATTAAAACAGATTAAGTTTGTTGTGGAGAAACATGTAGAATCAGATGTTCTAGAAGCCTGCAGTAAAACGTATAGCATCTTATGCAGTGAAGAGTATACCATCCAGAATAGAGTTGACATAGCTCGAAGCCAGCTGATTGATGAGTTTGTAGATCGATTCAATCATTCTGTGGAAGATCTATTGCAAGAGGTATGTTTTAAAGTTAATGTTACATTAATTTTGGCTAATAATTATTAAAGGTAACTGAGTATATTAATTGTTTCCATTTTAAAATAAAATTTAGTCAAATTCTCTACACCTTTCAGAACTTAGCAGCATTATTGTAATTGTTCATCCTATAAAAATCAGCCTTTGTTGCACATTTTTAAAAAATATTTTAATTGATTTTTATTGAAGAGAGAGAGAGAGAGAGAAACATTGATGTGAGAGGGAAACATGGATCTGCTGCCTCCTGCATGTTCACTACCAGGGATCAAGCCCAAAACCAAGGCATGTACCCTGGCCAGGAATCAAACTGACAACCTTTTGGTGCACAGGATGATGTCCAAGCAACTGAGCCACACTGACCAAGGCTTTATTTTTAAAATTTGTTTCAAACAAGCTAGATTGTGTGTGTGTGTGTGTGAAGAAAAATCTTGTTAAGGACTGGCGCTTTTTTTTTTAGTAATATTAGATCTCTTCATACTTCGGAAAAAATATTTTTATTGATATCAGAGAGGAAGGGAAAGAGAGATAAAAACATCAATGATGAGAGAGAATTATTTATCAGCCGCCTTCTGCACAGCCCCTACTGGGGATCAAGCCCACAACGCAGGCAAGTGCTCCGATTAGGAATAGAACCATGACCTCCTGGTTCATTGGTCAACAACATTCAGCTACTGAGCCATGCCAGCCAGGCAAGGAATGGCTTTTCTTAAATCTTTTTCTTTTAATTTTCTAATCCTATAATCTAATTTGCATTTTAATATTACTTTATAATATCCTATTGCATAGAACATTAAATTATGTGCTTATGAGGGATGGCTGATTAGTGGTGTACCCAATATAGTAGGAAACCTCTCCAACTGGTTATTTTTGTAATTATTTCTGTGATTCTCGAATCCTGTCTTCTCCCTTCAGTCTGAGCAAGGCAACTATGAAACTTCACAGCTTTCTATGCTCTGAAATCCAAGCTGAATGATCTTCTTAATCCATGTAACCAATTTTCCCCTACTTTTAATTTTAATTTTACAAAGAAAATTCAACCATTTTTGGTGTTGTATTGTGATTTATTTCTCACTGTTGGGATTATGGGTATCTTTCATTTTTTTGTCTTTTTGTTTTATTTGTATTTTGTTACTTACCAACAGTGAATATGTACTTTTTATATAAAAATAACAATTTTTATTTAAGTGGTAAGTATTAATAGACTTTCATGTGAATTTGAGGATACATAAAGGTGTGGTATTAAAGTGATGTCTACTTTTTATTTATAGGGAGAAGAAGCTGATGATGATGATATTTACAATGTGCTTTCTACATTAAAGCGGTTAACCTCTTTTCACAAGTACGTGGTTTCATTGGAAGTAGATTCAGTGAAAAGCAGATTAGTCAACATAAAACAGACTGATTATATTTGTAATGTTTAACATCCGTATAACAGTAGGAAATTTTAAAGAAATATCGAAGTGTTGTAAAGTTTTTCTTTAATATTCTAATTTTTTTAAGGTAAATTATAGGGTTTTATTTTAATACTAGAGGCCCAATGCATGAAATTCCTGCAAGAATAGGCCTTCCTTCCCCTGGCTGCCGGCACCTGGGACCTGGGCTTCCCTCCAGCTGCCAGCACCTGGGACCGGAGCTTCCCTCACAGAGGAAGGCCCCACTCACCTGTTGCAGCTCGCTGTTAGATGGCCTGGGCCTTCCTCTACAGGGCGATTGTGGAGCGCCCCCCCCCCGATTGATCGCCCTGACGGCCTTTGCCTAGGCCTCCCTCTGTGGGCCAATGATGGGGTGATGGTAGGGCTCCCAACCAATCAGATCGCACCTGCCTTGGCTGGCCTAGTGCCAGTGGTTGTCATAACATGGTCCCAGATGGTCCTCCCGATGGTCATCATTATTCTGCTGTTCAGCCGTTCAGTCAATTTGCATATTATGCTTTTATTATATAGGATGGTTACTTAACGAATAAGATTTATTATTCCCTGTAATAAATGCACAGTGTAAAGGTTTAAGTTAATTGTATTTTTAACAAATTTGATGAGCTTATTCTGTAAGTTAGCATTTCAGAAGGATAATTTTCAATGAATAGTTTTTTAAAGTCTTACTAAATAGGAAAAAAACATGTTTTGGGGAAAGCCATGAAAGTTATTTCTGTGAGCTTTTATTTCTGAATTGTTCTTGTTTGTTTTATGTAGACAGAGCAGTTGGATTTGAATAAGGACAAAAGACTTGTTCAAGGAAATAAGTATCATTTTCAAATTGTAATTTGCATATCCCTTATAGTAAGACATGCTTAAATTCTCTATAAAGAAAGGAAAATAGAGAACTTTGTTGTCAAAAGAATGTTTAGGAGTAGGTCTACATCAGTAAATACTTTAGATTTCAAAGCATTGTCCAAAATCTAAGCCTTTTCTTTATGTACAATACGTTGTTTGATATTTCATGGAGACACAAACTTATTTTTTAAAATATTTAGATGTATAGAAATAAAAGTTGACAGCCAATTACCTGCTATTTTTAGTATAAGAGCTCATGACTATTTAAAATGTCAGAATTATCTCATTCAGAACTCCTCAGCCCATGTAAATAGCTACACTAAAGTTATTGGGTTTTGCCATATTTTCTTTCCCCTGGTTTTGTCAAATCTTTTTAAAAATATATTTGCTTAATCCTGTGTGATCTCAGAATTTGCTAAAATGTATTTTAAAATATAATAGAAGAGAAAGAACTATGGAATATGAGCTTAGGTTGACCATGTTGTAGTAATCTTCACTTAAATGTGTGAAGGTTTTTTGTTTGTTTTTTATTATGGTACTAGAGGCCCAATGCATGAAATTCCTACAAGGGGTTTGGCCCCCGCCGCCACAGCGGCTGCCTTAGTCTCTGCCCACCGTGGTGGCCTCAGGCCTCTGCCTCTGTCCCTGCCCATGCACTGCAACAGCCACTGGCCTCTGCCTCTGCCTCCGCCCACCATGGCTTCTTCTGGAAGGTCATCCAGAAGGATGTTCTATCTAATTAGCATATTAAGCTTTTATTATTATCGATCGTTTTGTTTTATTTTAAAATGTGTGAAGTTTTGTTATTACTGATTTCTTTTAATGAATTCCTAATATGAGTTTGAGCTCTCTCTACCTCTTTATTTCCCCCTCTCACTTTCCTCTTTTTTCCTTCTTAAGTATGAGCACTTAAACATTTCCTTTATGTTCTTTTTCAACTCTATAAGAAAATGAAGTTATTTTACTTAAAGTTACTTTGTTTAAAATTTCCTTCATTCTACAATAAAGTTAATACATTTTGTTTATTTTAGCGCTCATGATCTCACAAAATGGGATCTGTTTGGTAATTGCTACAGATTATTGAAAACTGGAATTGAACATGGAGCTATGCCAGAACAGGTAGGAGTTTACTAATCTTCTTTGTATCTCATTTCAGAAAACTAAAGTTTTTTGCAATCACACAGGATTATCAAAAGCCTTTCATAGAAAGTAGTTGGTAATTCTTTAATGTAGCTACCTTCTTTGAGAATTCTTGCCATAGTGATTAAATGTTACTGATAGATATATCTTCAGGTTTAAGTAGAAAAAAATAGGAAGCCTTGCTATAATCTCGAAAATTTTATATTAAGGTAAGCATTTTTAGGATAACATCCATATTTCTTTGTCATGGTAAGATGACCATATTACCGTCCAAATAAGTGTTCTTTTAAAAGTGAAAAGAAGTGCTATTAATTACTCTAGGCATTAGCCAAGAGGTTACCCTCCAATTAGGTCCTCTGTGATTTGTTTTCTACTGATTTAGACTTTTTTCTTTCTTTCTTATTTCTTTCTTTTTATTTCGTTCTTTTTTTTTTTTTTTTTTTTTTTTTTTTTTTTTTTTTTTTTTTTAGAGAGGGAGGGAAGGGGTAGAGAGATGGAGACACAGATATCAATTTGTTGTTCCACTTATTTATGCATTCATTGGGTGCTTCTTGTATGTGCCCTGACTGGAGATGAAATCTGTAACTATGGCATATCTGGACAACACATTTAACCAACTGAGCTACCCAGCCAGGGCTGATCTAATCTTAGTTTATGCTTACACTTACACTCTATGAATCTTTTCACAGTTTACCAAGGAAGCATCCTTTGAAATTTCTATTCCTTTGCTTATGTTTCCCTTTATTACCAGATTAAATTGTATATCTTTCTTTAAAGATTTAGTATAGATTTTTGCTTCTCTAGAAAGTTTTTCCTAACCATTATCACTTTCTATTCCTGGCTAACATGTGAATTCCTCTTCTCTCCCCTCAACACATTACCCCATGTATGTATACTTTATCAGACCAATTATTAAATTACTATAATTATTACTAATTTGTCTTTTCAGTTGATTCTTCTCTGAGATGAGAGAATATGTTTGTTTTTAAGCCCCTGTGTCTAGCACTAGGCTTAGATACTGAATAAATACCTGTTTTAAGAACAGAGTTTAAACAGTGAACATTTGGTAATAGTGTCTTTTTTTTTTTTCAAATGTTTATTATTTTTTAATATATTTTATTGATTTTTTTACAGAGAGGAAGGGAGAGGGATAAAGAGTTAGAAACATCAATGAGAGAGAAACATCGATCAGCTGCCTCCTGCACACCCCCCACTGGGGATGTGCCCGCAACCAAGGTACATGCCCTTGACCGGAATCGAACCTGGGACCTTTCAGTCCACAGTTTCAGTTTGGCTCTATCCAGTGAGCCAAACCAGTTAGGGCGATGGTTATTATTTTAAATTTCCATATATTTATGCCTCTAGGATGATGTATTTCTTTTTTTCTTTTTTTTACCAAATGTTATTTTATATATGCTCCTTAATTCTATAAAACTTTTGGACTATAAGCTAGGATGCATATTGTATGATATAAACTGTACAAATGTAAATTATGTCTCATTTGAATTTTTTTTATTTGATACAGATAGTCGTACAGGCATTGCAGTGTTCCCATTACTCGATTCTTTGGCAGTTGGTGAAAATTACTGATGGTTCTCCTTCCAAAGTAAGTAAGAATTTCTGTAGGCAGAAGAGTTATTACTAAAATAAAATAACCTCCATTCACTTATATTTAACTAGAGGCCCGGTGCACAAAAATTTGTGCACTCGGGGGGAAGGGGGTCCCTTAGCCCGGCCTGTGCCCTCTCGCAGTCAGGGACCCCTCAGGGGATGTCCACCTGCTGGCATGCCTGGCCAGCCTGGGGTGAGGGGCAGAGGGCTGTTTTAGGCTGCCCACAGTCCCTTCAGGGTTCAGGTCTTTACTGGGGTGCCTGGCTGGAAGCAGGTATCTGGGATTTATTTAACTTCTATAATTGAAACTTTGTTACCTTGTTCCCCTGCTCAAAGCCTGAGTTGCTTCTGGCAACCCAAGGTCCCAGCCCTGCAGGTATCTGGGGTTTGTTTATCTTTTATAATTGAAACTTTGTAGCCTTGAGTAGAGCTACATTGCCTGGGGCAACTCCAGCTCTGTGGTCGCCACCATCTTAGTTGAGTTAATTTGCATAGTTGCTCCTGATTAGTTGGTGGCCGTGGCTTGTGGGTGTAATGGAGTGAGGGTCAATTTGCATATTACTCTTTTATTAGATTAGATAAGTTATTGTTATCAGTTATAACAAATTATCTTGACTAAAATATAAAATAATTTTTTGTTACCAGTTTTTGCTTTACCCTGTGAGTAAGTATATTTTATCTTTTTGGAAGATAACCAGTCTTCAGGCAATAGATATATACTTTTATTTGTACAAAAGTTAAAATTCTTATAGGAAATAACCATTGTAGAAACCAAAAGAGATCTGATAGGTAACATGCTATAAAAAGTAGATTAATATTAGGAGATAATAGTATGCAGCTTTCAGTTCTGGCATTATGGCACCTTGGAACTCAAACTGAACAACACTCTTGTTAAAAACAACTCAAATTGGTGGACAGTTTTTTTTAACTTTTAATTTTTGACCATGCAAAACAAAAAGGTACAAACCAGATATTAAATGAAACCAGGATTCATGAGAGTCGGCAAAGCACTGAAGCCTACTTAACCTTAAGGGTCTTTTTTAATCTAGACAAATTGTAAGGTCCTCGCAAAGTGGGATGTCTTACAGGTAGCACACCTCCTGAAAATTTGGATTTCTAAAATGCTACTCCCAGCTCAAGGGTAAATTAGAAATAACCCACACCGGCTCCATGAATGGAGAAATACAAGGAAAAGCCTGTCTTAAATTTGTCACTGATTAAAAGGGAGAAAACAGGTGTCCCAGTAAGATATATAACCATGAGCTGGCTTTCATATAGGTTTTCACCCTAAAATTATACTACTTCTGTGGTCCATTAAAAAATTAAAAACTGAGATTTTGATTTAAAAAGTCTATATCGCTCTTGAAATGAGAGTGGCTTGAACATATGAGTAAAGAGCAAACACTTGATAAAGAACCAAATAAAAATGTTAGGATGTTTACATATCCTCATCTTAACAAAACAGAAGCTGTTCAACCAGTAAAGAAGGTCAATAATACATTTCTGTACAGAATCAATAACTTGATATGGAGCATTCTTTTCTCAGAGAAAGATTTTTTTTTATCCTTATGATTAAAAATTTGAGGAATTCGCTGGCTTTAGAAAGTAATTGGAGTTTTTGTTCTTAATTAGAAGAATAGTGATATATTGGTTAGTTTCCTGGTTGTTTTTATTTTATTTTATTGACAATTTAGTCTTAATAAGCAAAAACTAAAGTTAACCTTTTGTAGTAACTAAGGCCACTTAATAACCAAAGCCACTTGAAAATTGCATTACATCCTCACGTTTTTTAAAATGTTCTTTAATTTGGTAAAATTAACAGAGATTGAATATATGTAAGTTAAATTTTGATAAAAAGAGCTTATTATATGTTACACACAATTAACTTTTATTCTAATTTATTCTGGTTGGTTTTGTATTCTTTTTTTCCCCCACCGAAATCATTTTGGTTATCTGAGGCACAGATTTTCTGATTGTCATTGCAAGGAGGGCAATGCAGATTTTTTGGCCAGCACTGATTTCTTTTATGCTAGAAAGAAAGATATAGCATCTTCTTTTCTTTTCTTTTCTTTTTTTTATAATCCTCACCTGAGGATATTTTTCCATTGACTTTTAGAGAGTGTGGAAGGGAGAGGGAGAGGGAGAGGGAGAGACAGAAACACCGATGTGAAAGAGACATATTGATCTGTTGCCTCCCACATGACCCCAACCAGAGCCGGAAGCCTGCAACCGAAGTACGCGTGCCCTTGACCGGAATCAAACCCAGGACCCTTCAGTCCACAGGCCGACGCTCTATCCATTGAGTCAAACAGGCTAGGGTTCTATAGCATCTTTTAGGTGTTTTCATTATTCGGTTGATTTCTATTTATAGTTTTTTGTTCATTTATATAATAAGGGAAATTCTTACATAGGTGTCTCTCACGTTATTTCTTCTCACTTTGAAGTTGTTGGTAATTTTTCATTCAAAATATATTTAGTAATTATTATGTTCAGTTGTGTCTATAAAGTGGTTTTCTAACTGATAATCGTAAAAAGCATGAATCTTCAAGATATATGCAAACCTAAAAAAATTAATCTTTCATTGCTATAATGACTCATATAATAATTACTAGATTAGGAATTTCCAAGCTGTCTATAAAGGATATCTTCGAAAGTTTAATAGCCACATACATAAGCTTTGTACACATATAATTTATATTACTAGCATCCTAATTGATAAGATATAACTATAGCTCTTGCCAAGGATTAACTTATTATGCAAATAATCTTGAGGCAAGTCACTTAAATATATTACAGAGACACAGACAACAGCATGGTGATAGCCAGAGGAAAAGGGGGATGGGGTTAAGTGGAAGATGGTTAAAGGACGATAAATTGGGATAGAAAAAGACTTTAGTTTGGGTCATGGCCACATGATGCTGTATGCAGATGTTTTGTTGAGTTGTACATTTGAAACATGTATGGTTTTGTTAAACAATGTCACCCCAGTGAACGCAATAAAAAAAATTTTTTTAAAGCAGACAACTTACGTCAAAGCATTTACATCGATTGTAAAGTGCTTTCCAGATATTAATAACAATTTTAAAAATCACTTACCTGTGTTTGAGGTTACTTATTTATAAAATTGAAAGTTGTATAGTGCCAACCTTTTCTGTCTCTGAAATTCTGTAATCTATGTTATGATTAATAACTGCTATATTAAAGATGACTGGGTAGATATACTAGAATCTTAACAGTGTTTATCTCTGGGAAATAGAAATTCTTTGGTGGCAGACATAAGAAATTTACTTTTCACTTTATCTTTTGATGCTATTTGAGTGGAAGTTTTGTTGGTGATTCTTAAAAGTGATATTTTATCACAAAAATTAATTTTTTAAGACTACTAGTACAAAAGCATCTTGATTCTCCATTCTAAACTTAGGTCTGATTTATCACATATAACTCACAGTTGTTGAACTTGAATACTAGAAAAATGCTTAGAGTGTTCTATATCTTATTTGCAATAATAGCATTATTCTTTTGTTCACAAATGTAACATTAGAGCTATCAGAGAATTTAGAAATTATTTGATGTAACCTGTTTTAGATAAGGCCTACAGGAGGAGATTGTTGTTATTACATTGTTGATGTTTTACTATTTTTTAATATATATTTTTATTGATTTCAGAGGAAGAGAGAGGGAGAGAGAAATAGAAACATCAGTGATAAGAGAAAACCATCCATCGGCTGCCTCCTGCATGCCCCCTATTGGGGATCAAACCGGCAACCTGGGCATATGCCCTGACCAGGAATTGAACTGTTACCTCCTGGTTCAGAGGTCATTTTGTAAATCACTTTAATATAAATGCTCTAAATTAATTAAATCTTCTTTTTATAAAGTAGATGTTACCATAGTCTTATTTTACAGATAAGGAACCTGATTACTTAGAAAAATTGGGCTTGCCTAAAATTACGTCTTTTGAATCTTCAATCTAGTTGTTTTTCTGTTAACACTCTTTAAATTCTTATATTATTAAGCTTTCAATACAACTTGTTCTAGAGAGTTTTATTGTGGCTTTTTTTTTTTTTTTCTAAAGGCTGGCATGTTGGTTGACTCCTCACTAAATACAAATGTATATTAATCAGTTGAGTATTGAAAATTTGTCATATAGCCTTTTTTTTTCATCATCTGTATCTATAAAGGCATTTGAATGAGAAGTTATTATGATTTAAAATGGCTTATTTTATAATGCTAGTGTTTTAAAGTTAAAATATATGGAGCACCTAAAACATTTTTCACCCAAAACCTTTTTCCCCTCTGTTTTCTAAAATTTAAAAGTAATTCAATAGCCTCTTGGGGTCTAAATATTTAATTTATAATGTTGACTATTCATAGACAATTTGAAACTTTTATTGCATTAATTAATATTTCTGTTGTCGAAGTATTTCAAGCATGTCAAACTCAAAGGCTAACATGGGCCAAAGAAGGTTTAAGTTTATGTTGGCCACAAAAAAATAAAAGCTTCAATTTTTGTAGAAACGTAGGTTTATTTTCATAGAAGCATGCTGAATACAAAGGGCTGAAATAAATGAGTACTAGTTAACAAAATGAAACATTTTAATAAAAAGTAGTATTTTTTCTTGAACATTAACTTACCAGATACTGAAAAACTGCACAAATTAATAAACCTAAAGCAAATAAACCTGTTTCTCTTGTTCTCCGAAAGTGAAATATGTCCTGTTGCGCACACCAAACAAGTCACTCCAAACCTAACGATGGGGCAATCGTCTGGTAAAATATTTGCTGCTAGTATTAGTGGAGAGAAATGGTGCATCTGCGTGTAAGGCACATAAGGGAAATGAATGCAACACGATTATAGCAGTCATTAGCAAACATTGTAGTTTATTATTAATAATTATGTATTACAGGACATTGTAAAAATGAAGTTACGAAATTTATATTAAAACATTTCTTACATATCGTTATATTGGCTGGGCCGCAAAATCATTTGTTGTGGGCCACATGCAGCCTGTGGCCCGTGAATTTGATATAAAATCCAGGCTCACACCGCGGCAGCACTAAGGCTGTCCAACTGACAGCCTAGGCCCACTCCCCGCCATCAGTTGGGCATCCCCCAAGGGCTCCCAGACTGCGAGAGCGTGCAGGCTGGGCTGAGGGGGACTCCCCCACACCCCAGTGCTCGAATTTCATGCACTGGGCCTCTAGTTATGTTAATAATATGGAATGAACCATTTATCTAGTGAAGGAGCTAGCCAGCTGATCACTGTTTTTCTCTACTCATTAGTACTTTTATAGAAACTCCTTTACTGGTAAATCTCTGAAGAGGTCACTTGCATCTTTAGTTAATACATTATATATGTTAGTTTTTGGTGTAAAATGTAAAGAGCTTTTCATAAAGTTGGGCTTTCTTACTTTAGTACATGTTCATTGTTAAAATAGATTGTCTTAATTTTACAACGTGTAGGTAACCACTGTTAATATTTTAGTATATTTTCTTTTAGTGTTTTTTTTTACGTATTTTGCAATCTTATTGAAATCATAATGAATATATATACAATTTGTGTCTCTTCAATTAACATGGGATTTCCTTCAGGTATTAAAAGATATGTTGATAGGTATTTCTTTCTGTATGCATTTGTCCATCGTATAGCTATACCATAATTAATTTTACCATACCACTCTACTTTCTTTGATGTTTAGGTTGTAAACTTATAACCAATAAAATTAATGCCATGATCGGCATTTTGGTGCAAAAGCTTGTTCCGTGTTTTAAATCGTTTTATCTTCTAGTCTAAGAAATGGAATTGCTGGGTCAAAGATTTTACTTTTAAGATTTGATACATATTGCCAAGTTGTTTTTTAGATAGTACTTTCTAAAATTTATTTTTCGAATCTATTATATGAATTGTAGTTGTATTTGAAGTTTAAATTCAGATTATAATTTAAACAGTAAACACTATTTTATAAAATTAATATATGAGAAGACTACATCAAGAACAGGATTAGATCTTTATTTGAAATGGAAGTGCACTGGGGTTCACCATTGGGTATTTCCTCTATTCCCCCTAATTTCCAGAGTTGAAGTTCTTCGGCAGTCTCACAGGTCATGCTCAGTATACTTTGTTCCGGTGCCCCCTAGTGCTGGTCCTGTAGAAGCAGCCATCAGTTTCTCTCTAGCAGAAAACATCCTTCTTCAACTCCTTCTGGACATATACAAAGACTTTTAAAGAGGCAGGTAAATAAGAGTTAGGGCTAAAATAATGCCCCATTGCCTTTTTTGGCTTGGGGATCTAGAACTTATTTTTCCTACTGGGAGGAGCTGCCCTACTCTCTGTAATCTTAAATTTGCAGTGTTCTTAGCCTTACCCTGCATGTTTCTATTCTAGACAGCAGTAGCGAGGACCTGGGGAAAACATTCTTGCCTTCTGGATCCTGACCCTTTTCCTAATCCTTTAAATTAAAGAAAGTCAATATCCTTCAGGTAGCTACAGGTCAAATTATCATTGAGGTGGTTAGCTGTAAAATTTGTTCCATTGCCTTCTTAACTAAAGGATCTCCTCTGCAAAATCCAGCTTGTTTAACCTCTAAACAGACTGAGGAAGAGTAGTGTTTGGGTGAAGATGGCCAGACTCATGAGAAGATACACTTAACCTTGCTGTTCTTCATATAAGCATACATTCCTAGAAATGCACTAGAAATAGGCTCAAATGTAAAATAATCAACAGACTACTTTTTACACTTCCCCCTTTCATTTTCCCTCCCAGTCCTTTAGAATGTCAGTAAATATGAATGAGATAGTTTGCTCAGGTCCTTGCCCCAAATTCCTATAATATCAAAATACAGGTACCACTTCTTTTGCAGAGGGGGAAGGGTATGTGACCAAGAGTGGGAATAATGGCTATCCCTCTAAGAATAAATGTTTAGCAATATATAACCATTTTACTTTTTTTTTTTTTTTTTAGAATCTTTCCCATTACCTTTTGTTTCTTGAGAATTCTATGCTCAATAACTATCTAGTTAGATTTAAGCCTTCCCTCTGATTATCTCATTACTTCAGAATTGTTCTTTGATAATTGTGTTTTTGTTAATATTATATCTTACCTCAACTGCCTGGTTGGTTGATCTAGGAAGGTTAGAGGTGAAAGATCCACATCTTGTTTTATATCCATTTCTTGTTTAGCTCTAAGAATTTTTTTTTAATCTGGAATACAGAAGTAGATAGGAGTTTAGACCAAATTCTGAGCTTCTCCAGATTTTATCCAACTCTAAAATTCACAAAAGATCTTTGAAAGCCAGAAGTAAATTTGTTCAATTTAGAAAATAACTTAGAAATCATTATTCCAACATGTTATAGTGGCTCAGTGACTGAGCATTGACCTGTGAACTAGGAGGTCATGGTTCAATTCCTGGTCAGGGCATTTGCCTGGGTTGCAGGCTCATTCTCTAGTAGGGGGTGTGGAGGAGGGGTCCCATCAATGATTCGTTCTCATTATTGATGTTTCTTTCTCTCCCTCTCCCTTCCTCTCTGAAATAAATAAAAAGTGCGTGTGTGTGAAAATATATATGTGTGTGTGTGTGTGTGTGTGTGTGTGTGTGTGTGTGTATATATGAATGCCATGAGATATGAACCTATCTATTCCTGAGCCTCCAGTTTTGGAGTTGCTATCTGATAGCGAATATCCTTCCATCCCTTAAGGCTGCCTCAGTTTCACTAGCCTGTCCAGTTGGATGCTGTTTTGGATGCTGGTGGTTGTTTTTTGTTGTTTTAATTTTGGATGCTGTTTTTACTTACACAGGTCTTGAAAGCACCTTTCATAAATATTCAGACACCTTAACATATTTAATACCTCATGATCTAAGTAATGAGCCAGGACCGAAAAGATTTGTTCTAAATGACAATTATTATAAAGTAATGTGTTTTAACTGACCTTATCAGAGGTCTAAAGCAACATTAACAATTAAACAAAACATAAAACTTGTTTCTTATACAGATATTGGACATTTTCTCTGCCAAATTAATGGTAAAGAAGTTTACTTTCCCGTCAGACCATTTATTTGAATAGAAAAGATACAGTTGTCTTAATATCTCCTGAGTGATACAGAAATACATTTTCCTTCTTAAATAGGTTTTATATATTTTTTAATTGATTTTTTTACAGAGAGGAAGGGAGAGGGATAGAGAGTCAGAAACATCAATGAGAGAGAAACATTGATCAGCTGCCTCCTGTACACCCCCTACTGGGGATGTGTGCACAACCAAGGTATATGTCCTTGATCGGAATCGAACTTAGGACCCTGGAGTCTGCAGGCCGACGCTCTATCCACTGAGCCAAACCGGTTAGGGCACTAAGTAGGTTTTTTTTAGAAGTGTTTTTCTCTCAGTGGCCATCCTGTATATAATTACTAGGTATTTGTTAAGTGACTTCTTATTGCTGACCATATATATATATATATATACACACACACACACACATACATACATACATACATACATACATACATACATACATACATATCCCAGTTATAAATAGTGTATATTTCCAGCACTTTTTTTTGTGTTGGAACCTGGTCTTAAAAATTAAATCCAAGTTTGAATCTTAACACCTGTAGTAAAGATAAGCAAGTTACTTCACCATTAAACTTTATTTTCCTAATGTGTGATATTCACTGTTGGATGGAGTTGTTGGGAAGATTAAATTGAAAGAAGTGTTTCACGGCCTTGACTGGTGTTCTCAGTGGTTAGAATGTCAGCCCACACAGCGAAGGGTCTCGGGTTTGATTCCCAGTAAAGGGCAAGTACCTGGGTTGCAGGTTCGATACCCAGCCCTGGTTGGACACGTGCAGGAGGCAACCAATTAAGGTGTCTCCCGTATCTATCTATCTATCTCTATCTCCTCCCTCTTTACCCCCCTCCCTCCCTTCCACTCTCTACAAAAATCAATGGGTAAAATATCTTCATGTGAGGATTAACAAAAAAGAAAGAAGTGTTTCAGTGAACAATAGCTGTTGTTCTGATGGCGTTAAATTGTAGTCCTAGTCTAATCTTCTCTTGTACCAAAAACAAGAATTGATACTAAATGAACTATTATCATGTAAGGCTATAGGACTATGTAAACATGCTCAAGAGCTAGTATACGTTTGGGATACAACAGCATAGATTTTTGTCCTCCATGTGTATGTTGAATAATTTGGGAATTCAGTTCTCTCACTTTGATTCTAACAGTTACTACTTTTCCCCTGTCCCTCTGATTCCTCCTTTATCTTTCTTCATCTTTGTACACTACAGGAAAGAGAAATCAGAAGATGTTTTGGAACTACAGTAGGCAGCTTAAGGGTTCCTGAATCATAAGTGAGTGGATTAGCCTTTGAGACAATGACAGGAGTCAGCAGGTGGAGATTCAAATAGTCAAGAACAACAACAACACTGAAAACTAGGTATTACATTTGGGGTTAAATATTCAATAGTTATTTTATTGTGTGTTCACGAAAGTAGCACACTCTCTCTACTCTCCCTCCTATCCCCTCCCCACCCCACCCCCCAGAAAGAGAAGCTAATAGCAGTTATTCATATAAGAAAGCAATTTGAAAGATATTGCATAGGGTCTATCCTACTACAATGGAAAGGCTTCTTGTCTCTTGGTCACTGGTGTGTCCCCAATGAATGAATTCAGTTCCATCTGTTTTTATCACTTTTAGTATGGATACTGACTTAGTTGAGCTGAAAAATAATTAGCCTTGTTATGTGTCAGATAAATAGAACACTTTTGGCATAAACATCCAAACCTGTAGAGAATTTTTAAGAGTTTATTAGAGCCAATCTGAGAAGAATTACCAGGAAGCAAAATCTCAACGGATTGAAAAAATGCTCCAGAGAATGACAGTTTTGCTGCTTGTTTTATACATTAAAATAAAAGGAGGAGACTTACAGAGGGTTACATGAAATCATTGATAGTATATTAAGGGGACAGGAGAAAGAAAAATGGGGACATATCTGGGATTGGATAAAATATTAAAATAGAGAAACATATTTTACATTGGTAGGTACAGGGTAGTTAATTAACTTTTATAGCACATAGAGATGGTTTTGGGGAACACGATAACAAGAGCCCTGGCCGGTTTTGCTTAGTGGCTAGAGCGTCAGCCTGTGGAATGAAGGGTCCAGGGTTCAATTCTGATCAAGGGCACATGCTCTGGTTGCAGGCCTGATCCCCAGTAGGGGGCATGCGGGAGGCAGCAGATCAATGATTGTTTCTCATCATTGATGTTTCTATCTCTTCTCCCTTCTTCCCTGAAATCAATAAAAATACATATTTTTTTTTAAATATAACAATGAGGGAGTTCTGTATTCTTTTCCTCTGGTGCCAGGCAATTGTGCCTTGAAAGGTCTTAGAAAAGAAGATTACTTGACATTTCAAAGGTATATTATCTTAGATGCAAAAAGAGTTGACAGTCTCACTTAAGGTAAGGATTGGCCTTTGTCAAGGAAGTTATAGGCCTAGGGTGTGACTACCCACCATGACCCAGTTTCAGTTAGGAATTTTTACGTTCAGACTCTCCTTTGTGGTTATTTTCGGTCTCAGTTTTATAAGTCCTGCCATGCAGGCTTCCTATGAGCTTGTCTGGTTTAGTATCCACTACAGCAAGCATGTTAAACTTGAGGCAGGTGGGCCACATTCCTCGCTGGCTGCTAGTTTGACATGCTTGTACTACAGTTTATGCCTCCAAAGAACTTTATAACCTGGTATAGACTGGACAGACTACAGTCTATGGGCCAAATCTGGCCTAAATAAACTTTTAATGGAACACAATCATGCTCATTCATTTATGTCTTGTTTATTTCATTTTTTAATATTTTTACTAGAGGCCCAGTGCACAAAAATTAGTGCACTTGGGGGTGAGGGGGTCTCTCAGCCTGGCCTGCACCCTCTTGCAGTCCGGGACCCCTTGGGGGATGTCCACCTGCCGGCTTAGGCCTGCTCCCCAGAGGATCAGGTCTAAGCCGGCAGTGGGACATCACTCTGGCAGCCCAGGAGCCCTCAGGGGATGTGCAACTGCTATCAGTTGGACACCCTTAGTGCTGCCAAGGAGGTGGGAGAGGCTCCCCCGACCTTCACAGCTGCGCTCACAGCTGTCAACCTGGCTCGTGGATGAGTGGAGCTCACCCTATGGGAGTGCACTGACCACCAGGAGCAGCTCCTTCATTGACCATCTGCCCCCTGGTGGTCAGTGCGCATCATAGCGACCAGTTGTCCTGGTCATTCTGCCCTTAGGTCAATTTGTATATTACCTTTTTATTTTATAGGGTTGATTTCAGAGAGGGAGATAGAGATAGAAACATCAATGATAAGAATCATTGATCAGCCACCTCCTGCACGCCACCTACTGGGGATCGACCCTGCAACTTGAGCATGTGCCTTTGACCGTAATTGAAGCTGGGATTCTCCAGTCCATAGGCCGATGCTCTATCCACTGAGTCAAACTAGCGAGGGCCACTTATGTCTTCTTTAGAGCTGCTTTCATGCTACAGTGGCAAAGTTAAGTACATGGGACAGAGACTGTAAAACCTACAAAGCCTAAAATATTTACTGTCTGACCCTTTCTTTACACAAAAAGTTTGCCAATCCCTGGCCTAGTAAGGTAACTCCTTGGTCTTGTTTACCACAGTTTGTCAATAACCTTATTTGCCTATTCTAAGTAACTAGGTTAGTTTTATGCCCCTTTTTTTATTATGAATATTAATCATTCTTAACACGCTATGTATATTTTTACATTGAGATCTTTAACTGGTTTAGTTCCTTATTTTACTGCTTTATTCTGTTTTACTTTTGCCCATTATAAAAATGTGTATTTGTCAGATAATGTTAAACTACTTTTATGTATTTACTACTAATTTTTCCATGGCTTCAGTTTCTGGCTAGGATTATCTTAATGGTACTGTCTAGCTATGGACAAAGAAAAACAACAAACAGCTAAATTTGGTCTTCCTCTAGACACACAAAATTGTGATACAAAATCAAAAGGAATCACCCATTTAAAATCATATTTGTATGTGTAGGAATGATTCTCTTCTCTTTTCTCACTGACTATAATCATATTGAAATAGGTAGCTTTTAAGAGGCAATCTTACCATTAATATCTGTTTTGGCTTTTTATTGGTTTGAGAGAGAGAAACGTACATTTGTTGTTCCACTTATTCATACATTGAGTGGTTGATTTTTCCCCCCTCACCTATGGACATGTTCATTGATTTGAGAGAGAGGGGAAGGGAAAGGTAGAGAGAGAAAGGGAGAAAGAGAAACATCGATGTGAGCAAGAAACATTGATCAGCTGCCTCCCTAAGCACCCCAACCAGAGAACAAACCCCGCAACCTAGGTGTGTGCTCAGGACTCAAACCTGCAACCTTTTCTTGTATAGGACAAGTTCTAACCAACTGAGCCACCCAGCCAGGGCCATTGGTTGATTCTTGTATGTGCTCTGATCGGGGATCAAACCCACAACCTGGGCACATCTGGATGACACTCTAACCACTGAACAACCAGCCATGGCCTTGAATTTTTTAAAGAGGTTCGGGATTTGGCATTTTAAAACTCTAGTATTAAATTACAAGTTTGATAGAGTAAGCTTTGTTTTTAATGCTCCTTGAAAAATAAGAATCAAGAGCACAAGAGAAAACACCAAACTTTAAAAAATAAAAACTGACCCTGCTTTGGCAATCATAATTCTATTTAAGTCAAATGAAATCTAGTAAGATCTCAGCACAATGAATTAAAAAGTCATGGAGTGAATAAAAACAGTGTTCCAAAGTTCACAAGAAACCTAAATTCCCACCTGTTCAAATTTTTATGAGTGTATTTGAGTCAAACCAAGGATGCATCAGGAAACACTATTTTAAATGTTCCTGGGGACTACGGCTTTGCAGTTCTGTTTATACATTTGGGATCAAGGTGGGAATTTAAGAAAGACTACATAAAGGTGTGGGATGAAGCAAAACTGGAGCAAGGCGGTGGAATCTCTATTATTGGGTTATGGGATAGTTAACAAGATTATGTGCTCCCTTGAGGATGGTTACGCTCTGGGGATCTCAGAAGAGGGTTACTCTGGCATTTCAAAGGTGTGTTAGCCTAGGTGCACAAGAACAATATACAGGGGTTCTTTCATACCTACCAAGATGTGCAGTTAGGAATTTATGATCAGATCACCTTGTGAGGTTAGTTGCAATCAGATTTATTGGAGAGCCCTTTTTTTATCCACAGAATCTAATTATAATTACATTAACTTTCTTGAGGACTCAAATAATATTTAGGTGTATCCAAACTTTACTGCTAAAGAAGGCCTCTAGCTTCTGTTTCCTTGGTTCCTTTCTAGTTTCAATTTCTTCTTAAAATATTACTGACTAGTTATCAGTAGACTGCTTACTTAGTTATGATATTAAATTTACAATTCTTCAGGTGAATTGACAATTAATCATCTCTCAAATTCAAATGTTACCTTAGCATTTTTCTTAATTCCATAATCCATAAGTCAAATACCTTCCTAAGAATAAGTGATGGTATTCTGGCCACATATAAATAAGAAGAAAGAAAAAAGGATGGTCTAGACTTGGAAATTAAAAGTAATTATACTATTCCCTCCTCTTACTAAATAGTAAAAAGCTTTGTACAGAAATACCTGTGTTAGTGAATGAAGCTTTTCATGCACAACTTTTGGAAAATGGATTTGACAGTACATAATCAGAATCTTTTGCCTCTAACTCCAAAGATAGCTGATTCCCTAGGCTGCTTCTTTGCACATTTAACCAGGAATTTTAAGAGAATAAAGGAACATTAATACCTCCTAGCATCATTTTTAAGCTTTATTTATTTTTTGATAAGATGAACACATTACATATTTGTTCCTAGAGTTATGGTATCATCTGTGTACTTACATTTCATTCAGTAAATACAAACACCTGCCATGTACCAAGCACTATTCTAGGTACTAGCAATGGCACAGTGAACAGTCATCCTTTGAATACTAAGAGGTTTACTAGTTAGTACTTAATTTGTCTCAGTTGGTTACCTAGGAGTAATTCAGATTCACAAAATATCATACAATCTCAGATTATACATATATCAACCTTCTTGTGTATAGATTTTAAATCTGTAATTCTGAGATACAAAGTAATTTCTTTAAGGCCACATAGCCAGTTAGTAGTGTTGAGATGGAAAAATCATCCTCTACCCTTCAAGATTCTTCTGGCTGGTCTAATAATCAAATTGACATGAGACAGTTTGGCAGGATAAAAACAAAGTTTAATAACATGTTGACATAAGAAACATCTAAACTTGTAGAAAATTTTCTTTTTTAATTTATTGATTGAGGAGAGGGACAGAGAGATAGAAACATCATTGATGAAAGAGAATCATTGATAGGCTGCTTCCAGCACACTTCACACTGAGGATTGAGCCTGCAACGTAGGCATGTGCTCTTGACTGGAATCGAACTTGAGACCCTTCAGTCTGCACACCGATTCTCTATCCACTGAGGCAAACCAGCTAGGGCATAGAGAATTTTTATGGGAGTTTATTTGAGCCAAAACTGACAATAGTTGCTGGAAAGCAAAATCTCAAGTGCTTTAAAGAATAACAGTTTTGCTATTTCTTTCATGCATTTGAAATTAAAGAGGGAACCTAAGGTCTTACTATCTCCATGATAGTTCTTGCAGCCCTTATTGGGTTATGGCCATATTGCCACATGCTCTATCTCAGTCACACTTTAAGAGGGATCTGAAAGTGTGGTCATATATTAGGAGGGGTCTGAAGAGAGGCATTTCAAAGATATGTTAACCTAGATGCACAGAAACAATGGGCAGGGCTTGCTTGGAGCAAAAATTAACCTTTACTAAAGAAATTATGCTAAGGGCATGCCTGCCCACCATGACCTGCCTAGTTAGGCATTTTTTGGTTCACCCTGTGAGGTTACTTTCCATAAAACACCTTTTTTCATTTATGCATTTCACATCTTTACTGCCAACATTTTATTTCTAGGCCTTCATTCTAGATTACTCATATGGCCTTTGTCAATATGTAAGGAAACACAGAATAATGATTAAGAACATGGACTTTAGAGTCAGAGTAATCCTAGTTTTCGACTCTCACTTAAAATGGTTTGGATTTAACTTCAGTTTTATTAATTTCAGTTTTCTCACCTACAAAATAGTAGTATTACCACTTAATTCAGAGTGGTTGTGAGGTTTAAATTTATGGCCCAGAACTTGGTACATAACAAGTCCTCAACAGAAGATTGTATCTACTATTAACTAGTCTCCGTGTCCCACATCATTCTCCTGTTCTGGTTATAATACGATGTTTTTACACAAGATTTTAGCACTCATGATAAAAATCCTTCAATAGCTCTTCATTGCCATGAGACTAATATCCAAATTATTTAACAGGGCATTTTTAGTGGTCTTTCATTTAAATGGAAATGGATCCTGTTTTTCTCTTTGGCTTTCTCTCTTGCCACTCCACTGCCTATTTAAGCCCCAGCTACAATAAATTAACAGTCTCTCAAAAGCACCTCTAGGCTTCTGAATATCCTGTGCCCTCTGGAACATCTTTTTCTGTAGCTAAGTAATTTTAACTCGTTCAAAATTCAGCTTGCATGTTATCTTCTTTGGGAACTCTTCAGTGACTACTTTTAACTCTGGGTTTCCAATGTAGCACTCCTTATATTCTGATTTAGCTGCCTGTTCCCTTGTGCATCATAAATTTCTCCTAATGTGTATTGTATTACCTTTGAAATTAAAGAAGGTAAAGTACTGTTGAGGTTGATTATTGGATGTTCGTCTACAGGAAACATTAAAGGTTTACAAGGCAGTGAGTTTTTTTAGTACTCTGCACAGGGTGAGCTTACTCCTTCCAAATACTGCACTCACATTAGCAAAAGGAGACATGTATATAAGTACCATTATTTAGGATATAAAGGTTCAGCAAAGCATTGAGTACGTCATTGGTACAAAAGGTTAAAATAATTTTAGTTTAATAGAGTACTTTTTAAAAAGTAATTTCTATATCTGTCTTTCTCATTTAATTATCTTCATTAGCATTTTAAATATTGACACAGTGGGCATGTGCCATTGGTCCAACAGATTCCTCATTCATGGGAAGAGGTGCAGGCCAAAGAGGATCAAAGTAGAGCCCAGGGCAATACCATTTCCATGAAGTGATTTTGTGGAAATTATCTGAATTACCTGCATGCGTTTTTCTCATTACTAAGTGAGAAGAATATGAGCTCTGATCTGGTTTCAAACCCTAGCTAATAATGTCTACTACTTCTAATCAATAAATTATGTAGCAGTGAGCCCTCAGTCCAGTGTCTGACACATTATAGGTACTTGATAAATTTAAATTTTCTTTTATGTTTTTCAAATGTTTGCTATCAAATATTATATGGCCATCTAATTAAATTTCGTTCACCCACCCAACCTTAGATTAAAGCCCATGCTCCTGTGAAAGTCCTAGTTCATCTTTCTCTACTATAGTTAGAGTTAATGAAAAAATATTTAAACACTCTCTAATTGGTCTGACTTCCTGCTAGGATGTTAACTCTGAGGACATGGGCACTTTCTTAAAGTTATCTGTCTTCCCTTGACATTTTGCAGAATAATGAGAATATAAGAGAAGCTCAGTACACATTTATTGCTTAATTGATTTTTTTCAGTGTACTACCGTGCTCCCTCACCTTACAGCTAGTATGTTTATAGGAATGACTAACAATTTTAATAGCCTAAGTGAACCATATTTATAAAGGAAAATTTGTTGGAGAAAATCATACTGAGCATTCCATAGGTAAATAGAACTGAGTGTTTGAGTTTATCACTTTTCTTGGCCCTTTTTATTAGGATAACTAGGACAGCGGTCGCCAATCTTTCGGACCTCATGGACCACCAGTGGTCCACAGCCCACCAGTTGTCAACCGCTGAACTAGGAAATAACTGTATGGTTTGGTTCCCAACAAGAAATTTGGTTTTATGACTTTCTTTGACATTAAGCCAATTTGGCTCTTTGCCATGTATTATTTCTTTTGGGTCAGTTTTCTAGTATACTGTAATTCATGCTTGCAAATTTGAATGTATCTTACAGGAGGATTTGTTGGTATTGAGGAAAACCGTGAAATCCTTTTTGGCTGTTTGCCAGCAGTGCCTATCTAATGTTAATACTCCAGTGAAGGAACAGGTAAGAAATTATTACAAACTCTCAATAAAAGTAACTCAAATGCATTACAGAACATGTAAGAAGATGTAATTTTTTATTGTACTTCTTAGCATGCTTGTTTTTCCCTAGCATTAATGAGACCTACAACAAGATTATAGATGTCTAAATATTTAAGTTACAAAGAAATCTAACAAACCTGTTACATGTCTTTTTTACCTTGACAAGTATGCTGACCTAGAAGGCTGGGTGCAAATTAGAATTCTTGACTCCTAAGAATTCTATGCCAGAACATGAAAGGTTGGCCTATGAGCTTCCCTTTTCTCATCTCACCTTCTGCTTTCCCACACTGGGCAGAACTTCTCATACATGCATGTGAACACTTAGCTCACATGTCCGAACTTTATCAGCATCACCCCCTCAAACAGCTGCTCCTTGACCACCCTGGGACCTAGGAGTATGGGCTCTAGAGCTGCAGTGAGCCTGCAGAAGAATCCTGTCCAGGCTGTGGTAGCAGAATCAGATTTGTTAAGGCAATGAATCCGAGTCACCCTAGCCGGTTTGGTTCAGTGGATAGAGCATCAGCCTGTGGACTGAAGGGTCCTGAGTTCTATTCCGGTCAAGGGCAGGTACCTCAGTTGCAGGCTCCTCCCTGACCCAGACCCTGGTCGGGGCGCATGCAGGAGGCTACCAATTGATGTGTTTCTCTCACATCAATATTTCTTTCTATCTTTTCCTCTCTCTTCCACTCTCTCTAAAAAATCAATGGAAAAATATCCTCAGATGAGGATTTAAAAAAAGAAATTCCTGAGTCCTTGAACCTGGAAGGTGGTATAGAAGTAGAGATGCAGGTAGGCATATGCTATTGGTCCAACATACTCCTCATTATTGGGAAGGGGTGAGTCCAAAGAGGGTCAAAGTAGAACTCAAGGCAATACCATTTCCATGGAGTGGTTTTGTCAGCTATTTTACTGTTCTTCTATTACGAAGTACTTTATTATGAAACAGAAGGTACATTTTCCATGCTGTTTTTATTATGATGAGCTAGAAATAAAGTCTAATTAATCTAGTTAAAGTATACAGTAGTACTTACTTACCCTTTGCTATATCTTTTACAAATAGGTTATCCTGGGTTTTCTTTATTGAGTTATCAGCATCTAACTTAAAATGGGAACAGAGATGATCTACCTGATTGCCACCAGTGCTGTATAAAATTACCTAGCTCTGGACATTTAAACCAAAAAACTCAGTGTTTTTTGTGTCATCGCTATTTGGTGATATCCAAAACTATGGCCTTGGTTAAAAAACAAAAGGTCTGAATTCTTTTTATGCTCCCCTTTTCAAGTGGCTTTTTCTAAATAGGCTCATATATATCATGGTTGTGTAGTCAGAGCATGAATTGCCATGAGTCTTGCTGGAGGTTTTATAGCAAAGTATATGGCAATCACCAAATACATGCCAAAGTTGTATTTTCCCAGAGAAATCAATTTTGGAGGGGGGTGAATACATGGTTTTAAAATATCAGAGCCCTCAGTTACCAACAAAACCTTTCAGCTACAATAAACTAATGACAGTTTTATTTCATACTACCCATTAAATAAGGCAAATTTGGCAATATAACTATAATAATTTCTCCTTGGGGAAATGCATTTGATAGTTCTCTTATATCAGGAGTGGAGAACCTTCTTTCTGCCAAGGGCCATTTGAATATTTATAACATTCATTGACCATACAAAATTATCAACTTAAAAATTAGCCTGTAATATTTAGTAAAACATTTAATTAACTCACCCCTAATACCTTGGCGGGCCAGACCAAATGATTTCCTGGGCCTTGTATGGCCTGCGGGCTAGATGTTCCCACCCCTGCCTTGAATGATTAAATTTGTTGGGAAACTTTACGTACTGGTTTTTATGTTAATGGTCTTGAATTTAATTTTATCTAATGTTAGAGATTTTTTTACATTAGATTTTGTTTTTTAAATCTTCACCTGAGGATATTTTTTTCATTGCTTTTCAGAAAGTAAAAGGAAGGGGGTAGGGAAGGGAAGAGATATAGAGAGAGGAAGAGAAACATCAATGAGAGAGACACATCGACTAGTTACCTCTGGCATGCATCCCAATGCGGGGTGGCGGGGGAGGCAAAACCCAAAACCAAGGTACGTGCTTTTGTCCAGGGAATCAAACCCACAACCTTTCTGTGCACAAGCTGATGCTCTAACCACCTTGCAACACCACCAGGGCTACATTAGATTTCTAAAAGAACATATACGCATATTCCGTGGACATGGACAATAATTTGGTAAAGTTCAGGAAAGAGTAGGCAAGGGAGGATGGAGATAGGCAAGGATGTGGAGGACTCCTGCAATAATGCCAATATTTAAAAAAAATTTTTTAATTAAAAAATGTAAGGAGAAAAAAGAATCCAAAATAGTAGCTTACAGGTTTATAGTACTGCATTGTAATTTATGAAATTATACTTGGTCTTAAGATTTATACTTATTATTTGATTAAGCAGTGTATGATTGATTTCTAACCAGTCATAATTTATTGTATCAATTTTGTATTTCCAGAGTTGAGTTCAACTCATTGTATCTTTACATTCAAGTAAAAAATCTCTTAATCAGTATTTGAGTTAATATAACCAAATAAAAGAAATAGATTATATTTGGGGAAGGAGGAATCTTAAATATGACTAATGTTTAGTTTTATTAAATTTAGAAACTTAAAACTAAGTAGTTGCAATTTAAATACCCAAAGTTTCTATTATGATACTATTATTGAACTATATTTAATTTTGTATATTTTTATTAACATTTATTTGTCATTGTAGCAATATTTTATTAATGAATTTCCTTTGCATTCCAGGCTTTCATGTTACTCTGTGATCTTTTGATGATTTTTAGCCACCAATTAATGACAGGTGGCAGAGAGGGCCTTCAGCCTTTGGTGTTTAATCCAGATACTGGACTTCAGTCTGAACTCCTCAGTTTTGTGATGGATCACGTTTTCATTGACCAAGATGAGGAGAACCAGAGCATGGGTATTTGTAGTTATCATCTTGTCACTATTGGTCTTGTTTTACCAGCCCCAAAAGATATGAGAAAAAAATTCAATTTTTAAAAATATTTGAATTTCTCCTTTTTAAAAAAAAATGAAAATACATTGGTGTAATTCAGAAACCAAAATTAATAAAAATACACAGCGAAGTCTCCTTCTTTTGCTCTAATGAATAATTCTATACATTTTCACTTCACACGTGCAAAATGTATATGTGGGATAGATTTTGTTTCATGGTTTTTCTGAAGGGAAAACATCAGAGTTCCTTTCTCATATAGTACTTAAGTTAACAAAATATATTAAGTGTTGAAAGACTTATCAGACCTCACCAGTCAAAACTGTGCTGAGCCTGCAGAATGATAATTAGCAAAATTAGACGGAATGTAAACAATCGTAAATAAATTACATAAGGTTACTTGTGAAAAAGATAATGTAAGTGCTCTAAAATAGGATCTATGGCACATCTGATCCACAGATGTATTTTGGTGCTATTAGAATGTTCTTTATTTAACAAAACATTTTATAATATACTAGATTGTGAAACAAAGTGTCTTTATTTAGAGTTCACATTAATCTCAAAAGATAAAATTTACCTGCTACTTGTTTTAAGCAAAAATATTTCCAACTTCTCCAAGCATTGATGCTTCACAGTTGGACCAATTAGTAGAAAGAGAAAGAAGTTGAAGAGAAGTTTTGGGGGTTATTTTGGGGTTTTTTTGTTTGTTTGTTTTATGAATCTAAAGATGGGAAGAATGAACATTGTCTCCAAATAAAGACAGGTTAAGACATGAGAGGATCAGTACAGAACCTGAAACAAAAAAAAAATGTGCTAAGTGTTATCATGTAAGCCTTGTAGAGAAAGTTTCCCTAAGATTAGAAATAGACTAACCAATAGGTCCTGAGTAAATAAATAAATAAACAAATAAATAAGGAAGAAACACTACTTGTTTTAAAAGCATTTGATAGGGCTTTATTCTTTTTTTAATGTATATGTGTTTAATATGGTTTGCAAAATAAATTTTATTTCTCAACTGATACTGTAGACCATGTTTAGGACAAGAATTGAAAATTAACTTCCCCATATATTGCCATTATTCCCCATATATTTTTCTAAAGGAAAACCTTTTTCCTGCGACTTAAAAATTTCTTCTCTGTGGAAATATATTAGGAAATAAGGAATACTGAAATAAGATCGCATTTTAAAATAAAAAGACAATAGTATTATGATGAAAATAATCAGAAAAAAATCTTTTTACATGTGTTTTTCTTATCTTAGTTTTCTTATCTTAGTTTAGTCTTTAGTCTCCTAGAAGATAGGAACCTTAGTGCTTAGCAAATAGTTGATAATTGTCTAACTAAATATAGCACCCTCAAATAATTAGTATATTATTTTATCCCATCTAAAACTGAATTGTACCTTTTTGTTAAGGTATAAGTTGGTTTTTTATTATATAGATTTTCTACAATGTTTTACCTTGGATAAAATTCATAACTTATTTTCTGTGGTTAGAGGGTGATGAAGAAGATGAAGCAAATAAAATTGAGGCCTTACATAAAAGAAGGAATCTACTTGCTGCCTTCAGCAAACTTATCATTTATGATATTGTTGACATGCATGCAGCTGCAGACATCTTTAAACACTACATGAAGGTATATTTTTGTATTTTTTCTCTTCTCATCTAATTGGCAGAGAAATTTGTAATTAAAAATGAAAGAAAGGATGGTAATGGAAGCCAAAATTTACAGCTTTTATGTATATACTAGAGGCCCAGTGCATGAAATTCGTGCACAAGGGAGGGGTGTGTGTCCCTCAGCCCGGCCTGCACCCCCTCCAATCTAGGACCCCTCGAGGGATATCTGACTACCCATTTAGGCCCAATCCCGGTGGAATCAGACCTAAACAGGCAGTTTTCATCCCTCTCACAATCCAGGACTGCTGGCTCTCAACCACTCGCCTTCCTACCAGCCTGATTGCCCCTAACTGCTTCTGCTACCAGCCTGATCACCCCCTAACTACTCCCTTGTCAGTCTGA